>MU825405.1:2197938-2280135 GCA_029204205.1 Desmophyllum pertusum | reverse complement strand
ACCGTTATCCGACCCTGCCGGTTAACCGACCCTACCGTTAACCGTCCCAGCCGTTAACCGACCCTACCGTTAACCGACCCTACCGATTAACGAAACCTACTGTGAACCGACCCTGCCGTTAACAGAACCGAGCCGTTAACCAACCTTACCGTTAAACCGACCCTACCGTTAACCGACCCTGCCGTTAAACCGACCCTACCGTTAAACCGATCCTACCTGTAACCGACCGTACCGTTAACCGACCCAGACTGTAACCGACCCTACCGCTTAACCGACCCTACCGTTATACCGACTCCTGCCGTTAACCGACCCTAGCGTTAACCGACCTAGCCGTTACCCGACCCTACCGTTAACCGACCCTACCGTTGTAACCGATGCTACGTTAACCGACCCTACCGTATAAAACCGGACCCAGCCGTTACCTGACCCTACCGTTAACGGTTTGTCACATTACCCTCCGTTAACCGACCCTACCGTTAACCGTCCCTGCGTTAAACCGACCCAGCCGTTAACCGACCCTACCGTGCTAACCGAACCCTTACCGTTAAACGACCCTACCGGTTACCGTCCAGGTTAACCGACCCTACCGTTAACCGACCCTACCGTTAAAAACCGACCCTGCCTTTAACCTACCGAGCCGTTAACACAAACTTTACGTTAACCGACCCTACCGTTAATCCGACCGTTGCCCGTTTAACCGATCCTCTACCGTTTTAACCGAACCTCACCGCTTAACCGGACTGACACCGTTAACCGACGTAGCCGTTAACCGATCACTACCGCGTTAATCCAATCCCTACCCGCTTTAACCGTTCCCAGCCGTTAACCGACCCTACCGTTTTAAACACACACGATGCAGTTACACCGACCCTAACCGTTAACCGAACCCGAGCCAGAAACGACCGAGCCGTTTTACGACGAAGACCGTTAATCCGACCCTGCCGTTAACCGACCCAGCCGTTAACCAACCCTGCTTAACCGGGAAAGAGACGTTAACCCGACCCCCAGCCGTTAACACGACCCTGCGTATACATTTACCGACCGAGCCGCGTTAAACCGGACCCGTTTACCGTTAAACCGACCCTACCGTTTTTAACCGACCCGCCGGTTACCCGACCCTTACCCGTTTATCCGACCCTGCCGTTAACCACCTACCGTTAAAACCTCCTCCCAGCCCGGTTAACCGACCCTACGTTTAACCGACCCTAACGTTAACCGATCCTACCGTTAACCGACCCTACCGTTAAAACGTGGGACCCAGCCCGTTAAACCGACCCTCACCGTTAACCGACCCTACCGTTTAACTTCCGCAACCTATACGTATGCACACCTGATCCCCTGCCGTTAACCGACCGAGCCGTTAAACCAACCTTGCCGTTAAACCTGACCCACCTGCACCCGTTTTAACCGACCCATTGCCCGTTAACCGACCCTTGAGCCGTTAACCAACCTCTAACTGCTTAAACCGACCATACCGTTTACAACACCGACCCAGCCGTTAACCGACCCTACCGTTAATTCCTGACCCTACTTTTATGCCGTTAACCGACCCTACCGTTTAACCGGCCCTGCCGATTAACCGACCCTACCGTTTAACGATACGAACCATTTGTCGTTATCCGACCCTAATGCTTTACCGACCCTCTCGTCTTTTTAACCGACGCGCTCTACCGTTAACCGACCCTGCCGTTAACCGACCCTACCGTTAACAGTCCCAGCCGTTAACCGATCCTACCGTTAACCGACCCTACCGTTAACCGACCCTACCGTTAACCGACCGACCGTTAACCAACCCTACCGTTAACCGACCCTACCGTTAACGGACCCTGCCGTTAAACGACCAGCCGTTAACCGACTCTACCGTTAACCGACCCTACCGTTAACCGACCCTGCCGTTAACCGACCCGAGCCGTTAACCGACCTTACCGTTAACCGACCCTACCGTTAACCGACCCTGCCGTTAACCGACCCTACCGTTAACCGACCGAGCCGTTAACCAACCCTACCGTTAACCGACCCTGCCGTTAACCAACCGAGCCGTGAACCGACCGAGCCGTTAACCGACCCAGCCGTTTAAACGATCCCTAGCCGTTAACCGATCCTACCGTTAACCGACCCTGCCGTTAACCGACCCTACCATTAACCGTCCCAGCCGTTAACCGAACCTACCGTTTAACCGACCGTACCGTTAACCGACCCTATCGTTAACCGACCCAGCCGTCATCCAACCCTGCCCGTTAAGCCGACCAAGCCCGTTAACCGACCCAGCCGTTAACCGACCCAGCCGTTAACCGACCCTGCCGTTAACCGACCCACCGTTAACCAACCCTACCGTTAACCGACCCTACCCGGTTAACCGACCCAGCCGTTAACCGACCCTACCGTTAACCGACCCTACCGTTAACCGACCGAGCCGTTAACCGAGCCTACCGTTAACCGACCCTACCGTTAACCGACCCAGCCGTTAACCGACCCTACCGTTAACCGACCCTGCCGTTAACCTACCGAGCCGTTAACAAACTTTACCGTTAACCGACCCTACCGTTAACCGACCCTACCGTTAACCGACCGAGCCGTTAACCGAGCCTACCGTTAACCGACCCTACCGTTAACCGACCCAGCCGTTAACCGACCCTACCGTTAACCGACCCTGCCGTTAACCTACCGAGCCGTTAACAAACTTTACCGTTAACCGACCCTACTGTTAACCGACCGTGCCATTAACCGACCCTACCGTTAACCGACCCTACCGTTAACCGACGTAGCCGTTAACCGACGCAGCCGTTAACCAACCCTGCCGTTAACCGACCGAGCCGTTAACCGACCCAGCCGTTAACCAACCCTGCCGTTAACCCACCCAGCCGTTAACCGACCGAGCCATAAACCGACCGAGCCGTTAACCGACCGAGCCGTTAACCGACCCAGCCGTTAACCGACCCAGCCGTTAAACAAACCTGCCATTAACCGACTCAGCCGTTAATCGACCCTACCGTTAACCGACCCTGCCGTTAACCGACCCTACCGTTAACCGACCCAGCCGTTAACCGACCCTACCGTTAACCGACCCTACCGTTAACCGACCCTACCGTTAACCGATCCTACCGTTAACCGACCCTACCGTTAACCGACCCAGCCGTTAACCGACCCTACCGTTAACCGACCCTACCGTTAACCGACCCTACCGTTAACCGTCCCTGCCGTTAACCGATCCTACCGTTAACCGATGCCGTTAACCGACCCTACCGTTAACCGACCCTGCCGTTAACCGACCGAGCCGTTAACCAACCTTGTTGTTAACCGACCCTACCGTTAACCGACCCTGCCGTTAACCGACCCTACCGTTATCCGACCCTGCCGTTAACCGACCCTACCGTTAACCGTCCCAGGCGTTAACCGAACCTACCGTTAACCGACCCTACCGTTAACCGACCCTACTGTTAACCGACCCTGCCGTTAACCGACCGAGCCGTTAACCAACCTTACCGTTAACCGACCCTACCGTTGACCGACCCTGCCGTTAACCGACCCTACCGTTAACCGATCCTACCGTTAACCGACCCTACCGTTAACCGACCCAGCCGTTAACCGACCCTACCGTTAACCGACCCTACCGTTAACCGACCCTGCCGTTAACCGACCGAGCCGTTAACCAACCTTACCGTTAACCGACCCTACCGTTAACGGACCCTGCCGTTAACCGACCCAGCCGTTAACCGACTCTACCGTTAACCGACCCTACCGTTAACCAACCCTGCCGTTAACCGACCCAGCCGTTAACCAACCCTGCCGTTAACCGACCCAGCCGTTAATCGACCCTGCCGTTAACCGACCGAGCCGTTAACCGACCCAGCCGTTAATCTACCCTACCGTTAACCGACCCTGCCGTTAACCGACCCTACCGTTAACCGACCCGGCCGTTAACCGACCCTACCGTTAACCGACCCTACCGTTGACCGACCCTACCGTTAACCGACGCAGCCGTTAACCGACCCTGCCGTTAACCGACCCTACCGTTATCCGACCCTGCCGTTAACCGACCCTACCGTTAACCGTCCCAGCCGTTAACCGAACCTACCGTTAACCGACCCTACCGTTAACCGACCCTGCCGTTAACCGACCGAGTCGTTAACCAACCTTACCGTTAACCGACCCTACCGTTAACGGACCCTGCCGTTAACCGACCCAGCCGTTAACCGACTCTACCGTTAACCGACCCTACCGTTAACCGACCCTGCCGTTAACCGACCGAGCCGTTAACCAACCTTACCGTTAACCGACCCTGCTGTTAACCGACCCTGCCGTTAACCGACCCTGCCGTTAACCGACCGAGCCGTTAACCAACCCTACCGTTAACCGACCAAGCCGTTAACCGACCCAGCCGTTAACCGACCGAGCCGTTCACCGACCCAGCCGTTAACCGACCCTAGCCGTTAACCGACCGTACCGTTAACCGACCCTACCGTTAACCGACCCTACCATTAACCGACCCTGCCGTTAACCGACCCTACCGTTAACCGACCGTACCGTTAACCGACCCTATCGTTAACCGACCCAGCCGTCATCCAACCCTGCCGTTAACCGACCAAGCCGTTAACCGACCCAGCCGTTAACCGACCCAGCCGTTAACCGACCCTACCGTTAACCGACCCTGCCGTTAACCGACCCAGCCGTTAACCAACCCTACCATTAATCGACCCTACCCGGTTAACCGACCCAGCCGTTAACCGACCTACCGTTAACCGACCCTGCCGTTAACCTACCGTGCCGTTAACAAACTTTACCGTTAACCGACCCTACCGTTAACCGACCGTGCCGTTAACCGACCCTACCGTTAACCGACCCTACCGTTAACCTACCCTACCGTTAACCGACGTAGCCGTTAACCGACGCAGCCGTTAACCAACCCTGCCGTTAACCGACCGAGCCGTTAACCGACCCAGCCGTTAACCAACCCTGCCGTTAACCCACCCAGCCGTTAACCGACCGAGCCATAAACCGACCGAGCCGTTAACCGACCGAGCCGTTAACCGGCCCAGCCGTTAACCGACCCAGCCGTTAACCGACCCAGCCGTTAAACAAACCTGCCGTTAACCGACTCAGCCGTTAATCGACCCTACCGTTAACCGACCCTGCCGTTAACCGACCCTACCGTTAACCGACCCAGCCGTTAACCGACCCTACCGTTAACCGACCCTACCGTTAACCGACCCTATCGTTAACCGATCCTACCGTTAACCGACCCTACCGTTAACCGACCCAGCCGTTAACCGACCCTACCGTTAACCGACCCTACCGTTAACCGACCCTACTGTTAACCGTCCCTGCCGTTAACCGACCCTACCGTTAACCGATGCCGTTAACCGACCCTACCGTTAACCGACCCTGCCGTTAACCGACCGAGCCGTTAACCAACCTTGCTGTTAACCGACCCTACCGTTAACCGACCCTGCCGTTAACCGACCCTACCGTTATCCGACCCTGCCGTTAACCGACCCTACCGTTAACCGTCCCAGCCGTTAACCGAACCTACCGTTAACCGACCCTACCGTTAACCGACCCTACTGTTAACCGACCCTGCCGTTAACCGATCGAGCCGTTAACCAACCTTACCGTTAACCGACCCTACCGTTGACCGACTCTGCCGTTAACCGACCCTACCGTTAACCGATCCTACCGTTAACCGACCCTACCGTTAACCGACCCAGCCGTTAACCGACCCTACCGTTAACCGACCCTACCGTTAACCGACCCTGCCGTTAACCGACCGAGCCGTTAACCAACCTTACCGTTAACCGACCCTACCGTTAACGGACCCTGCCGTTAACCGACCCAGCCGTTAACCGACTCTACCGTTAACCGACCCTACCGTTAACCGACCCTGCCGTTAACCGACCCAGCCGTTAACCAACCCTGCCGTTAACCGACCCAGCCGTTAATCGACCCTGCCGTTAACCGACCAAGCCGTTAACCGACCCAGCTGTTAATCTACCCTACCGTTAACCGACCCTGCCGTTAACCGACCCTACCGTTAACCGACCCGGCCGTTAACCGACCCTACCGTTAACCGACCCTACCGTTGACCGACCCTACCGTTAACCGACGCAGCCGTTAACCAACCCTGCCGTTAACCGACCGAGCCGTTAACCAACCCAGCCGTTAACCGACCCGGTTCTTGGTCTGAAAACGGATACAGATTTTGAACATTTTTGTCTCAAATTGGGTATGCTTCGCATGCTTGTCTGAAATAGCTAAGGGTATATATTTTTACCATTTTGGCTTGACATGGGGGAAATTGGGTACTAGGGAAATTCGGGTAAGCGTTCAAAAAAACGGGCGTCAGACCACAAGTTTCGAGGAGTATCCCCCCCCCCCCCCTCCCTCCAGGGAGTGGACAAAGTTTTCTAACAGAAACCAAAAAACAAAAATATCAAAACTTACTAAGGTATGATGAAAATCTGCCGGAGTATAAAGGATAATGTTTTTTGTTGACAGCATTACCAGATCTTGTACTTGATACTGATGTACTGAAGAAGGAGATGCGATTGGAGGTCATACGTTTGGAGCATCTGCAATGCGCGTTTGAGGAAAACTGCCTTGCACCGAGTGCAGATATACTCTTCAGGTATTTACATCAAGTCTTCACATCCGATATTGTTTAGTCACTTTTGATATCCCAGGAGCGGTTGCATGCATGTTTCGAGCAGAAATACTATCATTGCAGTGCCACATACGGCTAAGATTTTTTTTTATCTGAGGGGAGGAGGGGAGGGAGCAAAGTAGCCTGGGGAATATTGATAATTACTTTACTTCATACGAAAACGAAGGTTCAATTACAGTTTCCAGTTTCCTTTGTTACAAATAAATTATAATTATCTTCGGTTCGGAATTGTCCTTTGATGCAGACCACTTAAATCGCTGAATCAACAGCTGACTTTATATTTGCGACTCCCCTCCCTCCCGGCGCTAGCTATAGACTGCTTGCAGTCTGTTTCTCTCTCGAAATAATCTGGAGCGGCCAGCTCAGTGAGCGCGGAGCGCGACCAATCCCTTCTCGTTCATACCGCCATCTTTTGCGAACGCGCTCTGGAGATAAACACTCGACGGACCCTAAGAGAAAAGGGGGACGGCAAGCAGTCTACGCTAGCTACGGCTCTTTTAAATTACATTCATTTCGCGCGCGAAGAAGAATTTGTCATGTCAAATACTTTATCTTTACGGAGTCATCTCACAATGAAGCGAGATCGTCCTTTTCAGTTATAGTGACTATCTTTGATGATGCCAAGCCTGTTTTTCCAGTATCACGAAGTAGTCGCCAAACCGTGACACCTGTAGCCCGCGCTCGGCTCGAGGATTTTTTCTCCGATTTCCTCTTCGCCCTACGCCCCACTTAGGAGCCTGTTCACAGGCTATGACACCTGTTGGTATTTGAATGTCTGGCTGATTGAGTATTATAGGATAAAAGCATTCTGGAAAAATCTATCTATATGTTGATACCTCGTTTAATGATGTGTTGTTTCGTTTATGCAGTTCTGCGCGAAATAATCGACGATATTCTGGGCGAAATAATCGTCAGCCATACAGATATCAACATTCACGGAAACTGTTGAGGTTTACAACTAAGATCGAAAACCGAGGATGGGATCACTTCCGACCAAACGCACCCCAGTCAGCTTGGGAATATCATCAATGTCACAGGCACTATCACTCCATGGAGACATTCGCAAGCTATGATCTGCTACGTAAGTACGATGAACTAACATATTCTCCTTACTGGTCTTGGTATATCAATCCCGAGGGGAGGACTCCCATGGGGTGATCGTCATACCTTTTGGAGGTTAAAATTCGTGGTATTGTAAAGCTTTGGCCAAAACATATACGTCGCATTTCAGTCACGTCGAATGTAATTCAAGTCCCAAAAACTCGCTGATGTCGCTTTAAATAGCGCAATGCCCATAAAAATAGCAAAGTAGAACACGTTGCTTCCATGGTGTAGTCGAATACCAGCGAGATTTCTGCGACTTGAATTACATTCGACGCGACTGAAATGCGATGTATAAATTGTAAAATTACCACCGTTAGAGTTATCCCGGTACCTGTTAAGCCGGAAATATATGACAAGAACTAGCTTTGCCGCAGAATTGGTACCCCTTAAGGGTGAAAATAACTTCGAGCCACACTCATAAAACAATTTTCCTTTTAGGAGTTCCTTTCGAAATTTCCAACGATCACTCCCGGGAGTCCCAAACCCTCGCCCCGTGCTTCCTTTCGCGATTTCAAGACTGAGAAAAAGACTGCTTGCAAGAAAACCACGCCCCTTTTGGTGGCACATACCTACGTCACACTTTATGAAAGTTCATTTTATTCTGATTTCAGGTCAAGGGAACTGGGTAAAGCGAGCACAAGGACACAAAGCCAGTTTCTGTTTAGAAGACACGAAGTGTGATCCGGGGTTTGAGAAAAAGTGGAATTGTACCAGGGGAGGTGACCAAGGCGTATCTCCCGGATGTTTTGATATCTACAGCTATAAGATTGACTGTCAGTGGATTGACTGTACTGATATTAGAAGCGGTTCCTTTTACCTTCGAGTTCAACTCAATCCTGGTAACCAAGTTGCTGAATCCGATTTCAGGAACAACATTGCAAAGTGCACAGTGTACCATTATGGCAATTTTGTCATTGCCAACAAGTGTTGGATAGGTAAGTGTAAGTTCTAAATTCAGAACATACACTGACATGTGGCATACTTATCTACGCATGGGACGTTAACCCTTTCAATCCCAGAGTCAAATCTTGTGTCAATTAACACAAATCTAACTTTTAAGTCTGTTGAAACCATAGTGTGTGACTATTTACAGTGCGACTACTCGAAGCGGGCCAGTTTGAAGAAAAGTAACCAATCAAAACGTTAATTGAGAACAAAGGATGGCGACCTTTTTCGCAAACTGATGAATCGCGTTGAAGCATACAGACAATAGTTCTACAACAAAATTTGACACCAACAAAGTGCGGACCTCTCGGGAAACCTAGCCCGCTTCGATTAGTCACACTGTAAATGAAAGCTATTGAGCAGTACTTTTATGTGGTATGTTTGTTTTTCAGTATATAGAAAAATAACATTTTGTGTTTCAATTATAAAGTTTGACATTCTTTTTTTTTTTTTTTACACTCTTGGGAGTGAAAGGATTAAAGGACCCACATAACTGTTCGGAAAGAGTTGCTTACGTGTTCCCCCGGCCGGTGCTGTGGCTTAGTCTGGTCACATTCATTTATGGGTTGGGTGGGTATAGTGTCGCCATTAGTGGGGTTGTATAGACCCTATCCCAAAATGGCTTCTCATTTAAAATTATTTTGTATGCATTTAAATTTGCCTCACTAACCTCGTTCTTGAGTAAAAATTATTTTGAATTATCAACTCAAAAACGAGGTTAGTGAGGCAAATTATTTAAATTTAAATACATACAAAATAATTTTAAATTGACAGCCATTTTGGAATAAGGTGTATATATGGTCTGCTATAAGAATTGACACTTTAACACAATTACTGCTTGATTGATTTCTTTAGAGAACTGTGAGAGTGGCGTGGACACGTATGGCGGGAATTCAGTCGGCAACTGCTGTGCATTTCCTTTCCTTTATAATGGTAAAATGCATCACTCCTGTACCACTAACGGCCACAAAAAGAAATGGTGTTCAACAACTTACAATTACACCAGAGACAAGAAATGGGGATTTTGCTTTAACTAGGTGAGTACAGTCGTCCTAATTCTAGCACTTCGACATTGTACAGTCATTATTCTCCACGCCAGCTTTCGGCCCTATGATTTCTGGGATCGTTTGTGTGACCAGCGAGAGCTTTGGTAAACGTCGACCAATCACAGCTCACGCTGGTCACCCAAACGATCCCAGAAATCATAGTGCCGAAAGCTGGTGCTCAGTCTCCCCGAGGTTTCTGACGTGGTGTATTGATCTGCTAAGAAACCGAGAAATAGCTTTCTTACAAACCGTGAAAAACCGAGAAATAGCGTTCTTACAAAAGGGGCGGCGTTTAAAAAAGGTCGACTCTTTAACTTCACACAGCGGCAGTTAAGCTAGTTAAGAACGGAATTAAAAGTATATGTTTGCTCACTGTTCGACTACAGTTCCGTAGCTAAAGTCACTATCGCATTTGCGTGCCACTCTCAGACACAAGAGTTACAGAGGGTGCGTGTTGTATGGAGCGCGCGCGACGAAATGCTCCTCTCGCGTACTCTTCCCACGCGCCTCGACACTCGAGCTTTGTATTTATACTATTGCCCCTGCTACGCAAACACGTGCGGTCAGTAAGCACGTATTGAACTAAAAGCAAATGAATATTTAGCTCAGGTCCAGTTAAACCTTATAGAACTAATGTTAGAATGTCCAGGCATAAAACAGACAAAACGTAGTCAACGTACCGTATTGAATCTAAGATAACATTTTCTTGGAAACTTTTTTTCAGCGAACTATCTATATTTTTTGCATTCAAAGCCCCAAAATGCGCCTTTGACCGAAATAAGTTATTTTGTTTTTAATTTCAGGAAACTAGAGAGGCCACAATGGACGGCATTGTACTGAAAGTCCAACATCATTGTACAAAGCTTCTCTGATTCAATTCTAAATTCTCGGATAAACTGAAGAGCAACAAATTATCTATATTTGTGCATCACAACTTCCCTTCTTGCCGTTGCCGAGGCGACAGTCTACTTAGGAATTTAGCCGAGCTCGAAACTGTTTAAAGAGACATTTAAAAATGTTGTAAGCGCAAATGTGTATTTCCTTTCCAAGCAATTTAGCTAGAGAGGACTTATGAGCCCTACCCCCCCCCCCCCCCCCACCCCTCAATCCCTCTTCCCGTCGGCTCAGAAAGCGTTGCGTTTCACCGTTGTATATTTGTCTTTTTCCCCCACGTAATTTTGTCACGTTTTCGGTGATATGAATTGTCGGCCCGTTTCTAAGAAATAACCGCGCGAATGATCTGAAATCCTCGTGTAAATTATTGTGTCTTCGAGCCGAGATAAAATTGAAAACAATTTCATAAATAACCGAGTACATAGTCATTTTATTCGCCAATAACCGGCCACAGAAGTATAGATGAATATATTAACTTCGACCTTAATTTTTGATAAAATGCATTAAGGGTGGATCCCAGTTCACTGCGTATAGAGAGTATATGATTTCATCATGCAATATAAGTTGCAATGACTGGTTCAACATGAAAGGTACTGGATAATAAAATGGTTATATATATATATATATATATATATATATGGTAGTGGATCCGCGTCTGGTATATAAGGCGTTTCATCGTTCTTTTTTTAATATACGGTATGCGATCTTAACTGCATAAATACTTATTTCTTGTGACTGTTTACCCTTTCACTCCCAAGAGTGCTAAGTTCAAAACTGAGGGGAAAATCTTGAATTTCATTTTGCAAAATTGTCTAAAACAAACAGCACCACATGAAAGTAATGCTCGATAGCTTTCATTTGAATGGTCACACACTAGGGTTTCATCCACAGACTCAAAAGTTACAACCACATTTATTGGCTCAGGGTTTGACTCTGGGAGTGAAAGGGTGAATATATGGTACCAAGTTCACTTTGTAGTCTCGATCTTTGTTATACTATAATCCCTGGTTGAGAAAAGAAGACAGTTCTGATTGTGGAATATGCTGCTTGGGTTTGAAGAATGCTCTACAGAGCATTCTCACCAGAGCCCTTCGTATTTCGGTGTTAAACAGGAATAACAAGATGGGATCTAACGCCGAGTTAGTGTACATCACGCAAAGGAAGATGTTAAAGTAGATAGGACTGATGTTTCCTTTGCCGAACTTGTGAACAGTCTGTACAACGAAGAAAGGAAACCAGCAGAGAATGAAAATTCCACCAATCACACCCAAGACCACAGCGGCTTTTAAGTCTTTACGTCTTTTCCTGGTCTGTTGGTACAAGGTACTGGCTTGGTTTTGAGAGTCTATTTGTAGCGCGTGATATCGCGCGATGAGATAAATTTTCACGTACGACACGCTCATAACGATGCTCGGTATCACGATCACGAAGAGCCACAACGCCAGGAAAAAGTACAGCACTTCGGACGTGTAATGTTCTTTAGAGATTTTCCCGCTGCGGCAGATCGCGTCCTTCTCTCGCCACATTACAGGAGGAATCGCCAGACATAAGCTGCAGAACCAAATTACAGCCAAAAGGATTTTAGCCAGGAACGGCGGCATGCGGTCTGAGTAGTTCAGTGGCGACGAAATGACCAGATATCTGTTGATGGCAACCGCTGACAAGCTGCACACTGACGCTGCGCCAAAAAGCACCCCCAGAGGGGTGGTGAAGTAACATAAAACGTAACTGGGGTACCAGTTGCGATCAAATCGTCCAAGGATGGTGGTGGGTATCTTCAACAAAGCGTTCAAGAAATCTGAAGTTGCCAAGCTCAGTATGAAATAATAATGAACTTTTTGCAGAAGTTGCCTTTTGATGATCACTGTCACTAACAAACCATTACCGCCCAGAGCTGTGACAACCAGCAAGGACAGGTACGTTATCAAGAAGATACTGCTGACCGTCAGAGCGGGAGCCTGGGGAGGATACAGAGCTGATGACGTCAAGTTGTTGTCAGTCATGATATCTCTTTGCCTTCAATGCTGTAAACGTTGTGAAGATCTGGAACTGCATTAGGAGGAAATGGAAAATATATTTTCTTTACTAATTGGCAAAAAAACCTCCTATAGTGACAAATTAAAGCTGTGACAAGCCTGTTAATCCAAAGACGTTGTTTTTACCGATTATCGTTAAAATTACATTCAAGGAGATTTTCGACAAACAGTTCTTATGAGCTCATCTGTTCTGCTTGTCGCTTGTCACGTGTGGAAACGGGATCCGGATTCATGAATCCGCGAGTCCATTCCACAATAGGGTTACATTGTTCTCTCCCTCTTGACCGAATTTGGTGTTATTGGTAAACACCAATCCCAAACTATTCAGTTTTCTTCTCTTCGGTAAAAAAAATTAGACCCGATCGCGATCTGAAAGTTTTAAACCGAAAATAATGGTTGAAAAAAAAATATATATAATATCACTTATTAAAAAAAAACTATACATTTCACTTCCTTTTACCCCTTGATTCGTTCTGAGTCTTGCCCTTCAGAAATTACGGGGTAATGTTTAATCCCGCGTCCCGAAAATTATGCCAGTGTGGACCCCCGGGAGTGTGAATTCTGTGAACGGTCACTTAGTTGGTTATAGATTAGCTATGGTAGCGGCACGTACGAGTAATTTGGAAAGGCAAAGGCTAGGATGGTATTACAAAAAATCAACCTTGATATCAAATTATGTAATTTGGTAGGAAGAGAACCCTGAGAGGTTGAAAGTTCTAGACAAGCCAGCGAACTTTTTCATGCTCCGAACTGTTGTAATATATAAATCTAGAAGAAAATAGGATTTCGAATAATATCACTGAATGGCGTGCATCGTGGACCTTGAACATGCACAGGAACAGATGGTGCTATAAATTGTGTTTATATCGCTCAGGTCTTCTCTTGGAAAACAACATTCCAGATCCTGCACGCTACAACTCAATATTAAATGTGCACTTGCTAAGTTGATGCCCTGTATTATGCTGTATTTTAAGGAAAAGTTAGAGCTGTTTTGGATAATTATCATACACAGACAAAAGCATACGGCAAGCAAACTACGCCTGCAGCAGTTCTTTACGTCAACACGTACCAATTTGCAATGTTATATTTCTTACAAGACCTTACAAACCTCGTAATACAGACGCTTCTGGTAGGATCATCACTTCAGACCCAGTGTATAATCCAAGGATTTGCCATTAACTTTACAAGAGCTTTCTTCCGTTCGCTGAAATGACTTGTATTTAGCGCGCGATGAGTTAATTTCTGGTCGCTTGAACGGAATACATGCTGGGTATGTGCTCTCCGACTCAGTAGGCGTATCATATCATCTTACCGTACAATGATATAGTTTTGTGAAATATCCTTCAGGGGGTTAATAATCAGTGGCGACAACTATCTGTGCACAATAAAAACCTTAGACGCCAGACAAAGACTACAAAAATAAAAGCCATCTCGAAAGAATATGTTTTAGATTGTTTTTGTTTCGGTAAGGAGGTAAGGAGGTAAGCTTTGACTCTCGAGTTAGCCCGGGGGGCTAGCCCAGTTGCCTTCAAGTGCGACATCCGTTTTTCAGTTTAGATAAATGATTTCCGCTTTCACTGAACTCATACATGTATTTTCAACACAATTTTTCTGCCAGGCTAACTCGTCTCGAGTTCGCTCTTGTTTGTGTCCCCTAACCATGAATGGTTTGTAATTTCATTAATATAATTATTTTATTGACCGCATGGAATTTCCCAAGTTTCGTGAAACTCGGATTTGAACTCAATATTTACAAATTCAAATAATTTATTTTTCGACATTATTTAAATTTTGTTTCCATTTTCCAGATTTTTATCCGCAACAATCTCCACAAACCATCTCCATGAAAATAAAAATAAAAAAACTGTTGTAAACATTACTAGAAGTGAAATTGTAAAAGCTCAGTCAGCCTGCTGCAGATTATTTTCTGCACGCAACTTTTTTTTTTTGCGACGGTCGCCAAAATACTGTAAACTAAGCTGCTATATAAACTTTGATATGGTTGCGGAAGGTTTTCTTTTTCATGAGACAAAAATGACGTTGAAAAATTGGAAAAGCTTTAACGACGGGGATACAGACACTCCTAAGGTCGCAGAGACACATAATTGATTATCGATGGTCGTGTGTGTTCTTTCCAAACCCGAGGAGATTCGACTAGGTGGCACCTCGACACTTTAAAAATGGAAAAAAGGGTTTTTACGAAATACAGACAACCCTTATAGAAAGTCTACTTCCAAGGTAGCGGAGAGACCAGATCTCTATGTAATGATTGAGTGTGTCTTTTCGATGGCCAAACTCAGGCTTTTAAAACCGAGGAGATTCGACTATAAAGTGGCACCTCAATACTTCATAAATGGTAAAAGGTTTTTACGAGTACAGACTACCCTTATGGAAAGTTTAATTTCAAGGTCGCAGAAAAGACCATAATTGTTAATTCAGTCTATTTCTGTAATGACGACCATGGCCAAACTAAAACCGAGGAAATTCGATTATATAAAATGGCACCTCATATGCAGTCAGCTTCATAATAAATGGAAAAAGGTTATCAGCTCATTTGGTTATATTCAGTTAATGTTTATCTTTAAAAAAGGCGGGACACTATATAATATTGTGTTGTTTTCCTTTTTTTTTCGGTTATTTAAAAATAACATGAAATAATATTTAAAAATAACATGAAAATAACAATGATCTTATGGATTCCTACCTTAGAATTTCCGTTCACTGTTTATAACTGGAGATCTTCCAACACACAAGGAACCGAACCTTCTGGCAAATGTGCACTCTAATGTTTTCTATTTTTATTTTTTTCAAACATTTACTTAGGCTAAAATTTAATGTATGAGAAAAACATTAGGTTGTCCAGGTGTTACCACCTGAGCTCATCAGTCAGTATGGACAGTTTAACAATGAAGTGATGGAGGTTCCTGCTCAAGGATGTCAGATACTTTAATGTTTTGATCCTCTTTGCCTTAATATTCGGCGAATTAACAGTTCACTGCTATCATTAACGGAAAATGTTTTTATCTTTTGAAATGACAGGGCCACTATTAAGGCTTAAAATATCTTGAGCTTCACTTTAGTTTCAATGAAGTAGCGGATGTTTGAGCCGGACAACTTTCCTCAGTTCAAGCGCTATAATCTCAAAATCAAACTTATTAGACGTTGTCGGGCTAGTAAAAGATTCACATGGTTAATACGAAACATAATTCATATTAAGTAAAGTTTGAATACTGTGCAGTTACACTTAGTGAAAGACAAGGTATCTTGTAGTGATAAATTGTTTCATTATTCTATCATCTTTCTCTACATGTATGGCCGGATTGAAACTAAAATAACAACCGAGCACAGTTTTCTCGCAGCATTTGCGCCAAAACACATCATCAAAACCTTTGATTTAGTCTGACTAAATGACTAAATATAAAATTTATAGCAGTTTATTAGCATTCAATCATGTTTAGCGGTATGCAAGCGTGAAAACACTTTAACGACAGACTGAATTTTACATGTAAAACAGTGCATGCATCATACACTTCTGGAACGATTGCCGCAGCACGTCGGCAAATAATAGAAGTTCGACACTCGCTTAACCTAGCGGACCTCTTCGGTGGAAGTTGTTAAAAAACTGAGAATTAAAAAAGATCACAAGTATCAAAAATATCAAAATAAAAGAGGTCAAATTTACTGATTACGATAACTCAATGGAAAGCGTTCATAGAGAAAACAAACATCGGTCTTACAAACAGCTTTGCAGCAGGCCAAAGTGGAATTCAGTATTCAGCGTATTCAGGACGTGGGACGCATTTCCGAGTTCCTGTTACCATGGTTACCTCTGTTTCAAAACAAGCCTGGTGCAAAACCTTTCATATCAAAATGAGTTTTACTCACAAGTTCATCTTGTCTTGCATGCAAACTCATTTTCCTATGAAAAGGAAGGTTTCGTACCTGGACTTATTTTGAATCAGAGGCACTGAAAGGCAACTCGGAAATGGCCTATTTTTGGCAAGAAAGCTGGAGTCAATCCGCCTTCTCTTACTTCATAATCATTTTGGCTGCTCTGGGATGGACTTTATATTAAAAATATTATGATTCTATGGGGGAGCTTAACCACGGAGGGCGCTTCATAGGGAGCTTAATCGATTAAATGCGATATGTCGAATTAGAAAGATTTCCTCTGTCTGATGCGGGTTGATGTTTGGCCTTTTTCCAAAATGGCGCCGAAAATTCAAATATAAAATTAAACTGAGCGGAAAATCAATACCAGCACCTGAAAGACCACTTTTGTTTGGCAATCGTACAAAGATTCGTTAGGTTAGGTTCTACCTGAGTTGAGAAAACGGAACTTGAAAACTGGAAAATTCAGAGACGTTTGTATGACTGGGGGTATGGCGTATATTTTAACTGGTGGGTGCGACTGCTCTTTCCTCCGTAGATCAGTGCTAGTTTAGTATCTCTCTGTTTTTTAAAGGAACCTCTTCAGAGGAGGGAGTCAAAAATGATCTTTTGGAGTGAAATTAAAGTAAGCAATAATATAGTTTTAATTTCTTCGACCAAATATTGTGTTATATTATTGAAGGCTTAAAGTTTTGGGATAACAGTTTTTTTCGATATGCTAAAATATAATACAACTTTGAATCTTAGTTATTTTAAACGAATTCTTCTTCTATTGTCAAACTTCCAATTTCCTCTATTTTGTCTGCAAAACTGCATGCCGAGTTTTAATCGTTGGCAGTTTTATGTAAACATTTTATTCTTTTGAACACTTTAGCACCGAACAATAATAGCAGAGCACGTCGTGGTCAAAAAAGAACTAGCTAGCTAGCCTGCATGCAGACGACTCTTATTTCCTTGCTTTGCGCGTGAAGCAAGGAAATAGGAGTCGTCTGCACGCAGCCGGCTACTAGCTAGCGAGCATCTCCTCATCTCTCTGTCATTTTTCTTCCAATTTCGTTCCCCCTGTGCTACAACTGTATATTTAGAACGGTTTGCGCAAATGACAGTTTGTGTGGATAATTAGATTTTCCCCGCTTTGCATTTATTAAATGGATAGAAAGTTTTCTTTTGTAATTCTGACCAGCAGGTTTCCATTAATTTCCTAAAACTGACAAGTGTAACAAAAACATAAGCTGTCATTAAGCTGTATTTTTCTGTCGTTGTTGCTTTATAACAGAATCTTCGCAATTCTCTTAAACCACGACAACTACAGACCGTGAACACAAAAAAGGAAACTGCCAATAATATCAGTTTTAAACAGTAGTATGTGATTTTGATTTTGACGGCTGTCAAGTCAGGTTGAAAAGTAGTCGGCGGATTTTAGCCAGGTTTGCGCGCGCCACGAAAATGTACCCTGCGTTGCAGGCGCTCGGGAGTAATTATATAGAGCGCGAGTTGGAAAGGCGCGTACGAGGGAAGAGACGCTCAGGCTACGAAAAAGATTGACCAAAATTTTAAGAACATGCTAAGAACATAGCCAGGTTGAGACTCACTTGTTTCTTGCATCGAGCTCTAAATACAATATTCCAGTATCCTTTCAAAACATTAACAAAATGTAATCAAATGTCTAAGTGAATACGCAGTTCAAATGAGCTCAAAATACTTGAATGCAATTTTTATAGTAACAACATGATATGGCAAACATGTATAAAAACCGCTAAAAGACTGTGTTTTGGTCTTTTATACAGGTTTCCTGCAGAGTTTCCTGGGTTTCACGTTCGAATCCTTTTTTTGTGAAATTCTATACCATGTAACTTAAGAACATGTTAAGAACATTTTCAGGCTGAAATCGCCCAAAAAATAAGAACATTCGGTTTTGGTTCAGCCTCAGCTCGAAAATTAGACGTTCTTATAAAAAAAAAGAGTGTATATAAATTGTAATGAATTTTTATCACAATTAAAAATTTATAATGTTGTTCCAAGGTGTGTTTTTGACGTCGGCTCGCCCAATGTTCGAGAAGTTTTATTAAAGTGGTCGACATGCAGCTGTCATTTTGGCCACAATAAGTTACGATTGCAATATTGCGCATATAAACTATTTGATGTTCACAGTGCCTGAAATTTATTGTGTTTATTTTGTGGATTATTTCTAAATAACCGCGTCGCGGGAAACAAAAACTTAATTTGATTACCGCAGCTCAATTTGTACAAGATCTGAAATGACTTCTTCTTCTCCTGTCCGGCGGAGAGCTATGTCAACAGAGAGTTTTATTATAATCTGTTGATTGCAACGTTCACAGTTTAACTCGGTTCAATTTTTCGTTCATCACCGCACTTATTACAGTAGTTTTAGCGCTTGTGAGTTCGGCCGGTTCCCGTGTGATCGAGTCAGTGTACAAGGGTAGGTTGTAGTTCTAAACGAGATGGACAAACTGACTACGGCTACATCGAGCGATCATGGTAGTAATTGTATAAATGCGACTCAATAAAATCACCTGTATGTTCGCCAGAGTCACCATTTTCAGCTAACAGCCTGTTCCAAATTCCATGTCTTGAAACGAACTCAGTTTGGAAAGTCGGCGACGCCTAATGGATCGACGCGCGGGAACGGCGTTTCTTCTAAAACAACTGGGCCGTCTATCAGTCAAGTGCGGCGTGATTGCAATTTTGTATAGACTAAAATAATTATCATAATCAAACTTGCCGATGGATCTATTCCAAGCACTTCCTTTGTTTTTGTTGACATGATGTAAGTTTTATTAATTGCGTTGATCATTATTAATGTAATGTATATCTATAAATATACGCCATGTAAGCTGGAAATAAATTTCGGCGTGTTGCTCCATTGTACGTAAAGCATATTGCCCATCTCAACAAAACCCGCATTGCGCAATACATGAGACGAAAACTAAAATTAAATTTTCCAAGTTGTTTAAGGCCGTGGCAAACGAGGAAACATTGTTGGGGAAACATTGTTGCGGACGCAAATGTTTCCCCGTTTGCCCGCGCACGCAAATTTTGCGTCCGAGACGCAAAAAAAGGTTTCTGAATTCTTTCAGAAACATTTTGCGTCCGCAACAAATGTTTCCCCCCGTTTGCTCGCTGAAACATTTGCGTCCACAACAATATTTCCGCAACAATGTTTCCTCGTTTGCCACAGCCTTAATTGGATTTGTTATTTATTTGTTTCAATTTATTTTTTGTAGGCGATTAATCCCAAATTCGGCAAGAAGTTAAAAAACATGTTCAATTCATTCGTGTTTCGGATAAAGGAGTGAAGAAAACGCGGCAAAGTTTCAAGCCGTATTCTGTTCTGAATTGTTGATCGTGTACTATTTCCAATTATTTTTTCGGCGGCTATTGAAGAGTATATTGGTCTCTGATCTTACGAGGAGTTTCTGTCTGAAAGTAAAGTGATGTTTGTCAACTAGTCTGGCACTACAAGTAAAATCCATTTAGCTCTTTGTCAACGTTCACGACCAAGTCACTACAAAGTAACCTCTTTTTTATGACCATTAGCCACGATATATTTAGCTTTTTATACAAAGGAAAAAAATCCCATTTCATGAATTTATTGATTTATTTATTTCAAGAGTTACTATTTTGGGATTGAACTTGATCCAAATGGCGTAGCCTCGAAGGCAATCGTTTCATTGATAAGAAAAGCACTTTCGCCGCTTGTCCAATTATGATTTCAAACCTTTTTCGGTTCCTTTTATCAACAATAAGCTGTTGTTTTAAAGCGGCATTCAAAGCGGCAAACTGTCATAAACATTTTGAAAGAACTGGTCCTTAATATGCATGTTGCGACTAGATTTTTTACACTCTTCAATTCATATACAGGTGCCGGTTTCGTGTAAGTAACTATCTGTTTGGTGGACACATATTACTTTGGGTGTTCGGATTCACAGTGTTGAAACTGAATAAAGCCTAGAGGATTATTACCACGATACTTTAAGCATCATGCTAACACCGATTTTCAGCATTTTCCCCCAAAGTACGCGTTGCCAATTAACGTTAAAAACTCTCATTTCCAGGGAAGGTTTTTGCCCCTGTCGTACAAATATTACTCCCATGAATAATTTTTAGAGGTTCCCTGATTTCTCCAAGCGCGTATTAAACTTTTTCGTGTGTACATAAATGAAGTCCAACTATGTTTCTCTTGGTTATGAAATACCCCAAGTTAAACTTTGAGCTCGTTTGTGTTTTTCTGAAAAATTATTCATTCCGCTATAAGCTAAAGTCGCTTGAAAAAAAAATTCACAGCTATAGCAATATCCGAGCGTATCAGAGGATTCAATGCTTAGCTAAACAACCGAGCTTCATACAGCCTTTAAACTGAAAAATCAGGAGGAACACTTTGTTATACTGACTGTTTACGTACAAATGACTGATAGTTGTGGTTTATGAACTACTGCATGTACTTGCTTCAGGGCCTCCACAGACTAGAGAGATAGTTGTCGACAACTAATTAGTTATCGATCATAAAAAGTTGTCGATAACAAAAAAGCCAGTGTGTGAAGCTAGTTGTCGATAACTAAGGCCCTCTGTGGAGGCCCTCAGTCGGTCTAAAATTCGTTTAATACCAACTCGGGTTGAAAATTCGGAACGAAACATGACATGATAAAAGTCTAAGCAAGTAGGAAAAGCGTATATTATCTCTTAGTATTATTCAAATAACTGAAGATACTTACGTTACCCTGTTTGTTATTCACAACTTCCCTCTCGTAGCATAACAGGAAATTAAGAGCGTGAATTGCACTGATTAGACCTTTCTGTGTTCGGAAGCAGTCGAGGCTATTTCCAGTGTACATGCGAAAGGTGATACGTTGTTTTTGTCGACAATTCCAAGAAGCTTAATATGAAATCAAAACTTTCATGCGTGCAGTTTATTAGATTCATGGGCTTTAATTTCTTGCTATCAAAATTAACATTATATATTATTGATATTAATAAATCCCTAATCATTTAATACTTCTGCCATCACTTAGCCTTTTTCGGAAATCAATGAGATTTGATTAGTATCAGTGAAAATAAATTCAATTAATGCTTTCATTACCTTTTTTTCATTCCAGTAAAATAATCAAAGAGATTCATTTTCAGGAATGAATGTTTTAATTCGAGTGATTCTTCTTTGTGGTAAAGTTAAGCTGGATAAAAAAAGCAAACATGAAATCGTAAGATAAAAATATCAATCATAAGGCTGCTATAATCTTAGTGTAAACTGCATGAAGACTGATTCGTTTGGACAAATCCGGTGTTATAAATAACTGAAAACATAACATGTTCATGTAAAATGTTATGACGTCGGTTTTTCAGTAGATTAAAATAAACACAAATGAATTATTTTAGGAACCACGTTGTTAGTAATTTTGAAATTATTCTAAAATTATAGGTCCTATAAGGAATCGTATCTTTTCGCTGGTTGATATGAACTGATAATAATACTGATAATACGTGCGTGTGATCCAAGTCGTAATAACGATAATTTATATAGGGATTACCAACGTGTATTCCTATTAGCTTGGACTGAGAGATAATTAAAATCAATTGCATTCTTAATTAAACTGGCTGGAGTCAATACGTGATGCGTGCAAATAAGTTAAACCTTTCATCGCATATGCAATGTATTAAAGTTTTATATTTAAACGAAATAGTCGAAGGGCTATAATAAATGCCAAAAATTAAAGGGAGGACAGTTTGTTTTAACTGATTGAGTTACCCTGAATTAATAAAGCCTCATCAGTATAATAACTAAAGAAATTAAGTGCCGTTTTCTGACGATAAGTAGCACAGTTTTTGCAATCTCCTTTACATGTATGTAATTTACTTAATCTGAAATGTTCAGGACGCGCTCTTTTTTTTAATCATAAACTGAACTAGGTAGATCGTGACCAGTTTTAAAATACCGGTATCTCCAGTTTTGAAAGTAAATGTTGGTGTTCTCAAAACAAAACTGAAAAAAGTCACGTGGTAAAAAAACAAGATGAATTTATTATCGATGTATGCGAATCCAAGATGTCGGATTAAATAAAGTTGTTGACGTTGTTGACTTTGGGGGGGGGGGGGGGGGGGGGGGAGAAATAGCCGAACATGAAAGTTCCATCTAAACGCTCTCAACTGCTGTATCAGTTGTATTTATAGGCGTATTCAGGAAGGGGGGTTTGGAAGGGGGGTTGGAAGGGGAGCCCCTCAAACACCCTATGCATGTTGTTAATTGGCCTGAATTCAAAATATACTTATTTTTTCTTTATTTTTAACACCTTCCCAACTACTTTCGGTTGCAGTTCCAACAAATTTGGGGCGGTCATGGTCAATTTCTTACTCAATTTTCAGTCCTGAAAAGAGTAGCTTTGGTGGAGATCTCATGTAAAGTAGCCGATGAATTTCGCAGCTGGCCAGCAGCTGTTGCTGAAAACTCCTGGGGGCATGTAAACATCGTCGGTTAAAAGGTTCATGAAGACCCTGGGGGTTTGTAAAACTCGTCGATAAAAGGTCCTGAAACTAATTTATTTTGACCAGGAAATTACGGCGAATTTTGAAAGAAAAATGTCAAAACGTAACTGATAGAGACATTGCTGTTCTTGGTCTACATGGAAGCCATGAAGTGACAGCCATTGTTATATAACGCAGTCTCTGATTGGATAGCTAACTAGATCTATGAGTAAACACGGTCATGACGTCACGTGATATTTCTTGCCTAAAACCTTTCACTTATATTAAACTAACACTTACGCGCTTTCGTTTGTTGTCGGACAATATTTAACCATAGCCAAGTTTTTTCTATTAAATTACTGCATGATTCGCTTCGGTTTGAACGAAGTAAAATAAACGTTATTATATTCCAGTCTCCTAAAAGCGAGAAATGACTGGTTCGATTACGAGACACCTGCGCGGTATGCAGTGCTATAAGAAAATAATGTTGCTCAGATTCAGTTCGCTTTATGAGGTCTGACCGGATCAGACTGACTTTGGTAACCTCCGCTTGCCAAACTGCGAGTATGAGAGTTGACAAGACTTCAAACTCTTACTTTCGTTTGGCCTGAAACTCTTATGCGCTCTCATCGACTCTCGTGCGACCTCATGCGTTCTCGTCGAATTTAAACCTGCTCAAATGTTTCTCGACAGTCGTCGAGAGTTTTCTCTTCTATGGCTGATGAGACTGAGTCCCAACCAGAGCCTCCGTGTATAACAATATATAACGGCTATGTTCCTACAAGTTATATGCATAAAAAGGATTGACTTAGTTCATAAAGCCCTGAAAAGTTGTCTATTTATATGATATAGAGACTATTTAGATCAGATCAAGACCGTTGAAAATTCCAGACGAAAAGAGAACCGTGATCACAAGCAACCGTTACTCAGTTTTAGATATAAAAACCGGTTCCAAACACGTAATCCAGTTTCTTTCGTTTCAGATTAAGAATTGTTGATAAGTACTTATAGGCGGTAGAGTCAGGAGATATCTATCGAAGACCTAAATAATGCTTTTTGGCAAAGAGAAAAAAAAAACCCAGCTGACTTCGGTGGCAAGTGAATATCGCTGAAGTGAAAATCGGCAAATATAAGTTCCCGCGACCTTCCGTTATATTCTGTGTATTTTATTATAATGGTAATATATTTTCCCTCTATTTTCGTGACCAAATGAACAGAACATACCCCACTGTAGCAGCGAAAACATTCCGTTTCTAAAAGTTAGATTCCGAAACGATAGGCAGCTCATACTGAGAGAGCAGAGTGTTGAAATAAAATGAAATTCTGCGTTTACAAATGAAATATTATAACACGCCTCTACGCATATGTGATAATAACTTAAATATGTTTCTTGCTACGACGCAAATTACCCTAGGTCTATAATAAGACATATTTACCTTCGAGGATATTGCCGTATTTAACTTGAATAGTCTATAAATCCTTTGCCAACTTTATAGATCGTTACCTGAAATCGGCTTGTGCTTTTTCTCAGCTATATCACTGAGAAACCCCGAAGAAATGTTTTGTCGTCATAAAAAAATACGGATATTTATCAGGAATGGATGAGAACCAATTAGAATATCACTCTTTATTATTTAAAGCAGGTGTACTGTGAAAATTGGCTTTTAAAATGAACAAAACAAAAGAAATTACAGCTGGAGCGTTTTCGTTAGCGAATTTGACCCGAGGCAGCCGAGGTAGTGATCCAAATTTTAAAAACAAAAGTCATATAGTTCTAATGGAACTTTGCGATAATGTCACTAATGACAAATTATTGCATTATCTGATCGGATTATCCTGGTGTTCA
Organism: Desmophyllum pertusum; assembly: GCA_029204205.1. Classification (NCBI taxonomy): domain Eukaryota; kingdom Metazoa; phylum Cnidaria; class Anthozoa; order Scleractinia; family Caryophylliidae; genus Desmophyllum; species Desmophyllum pertusum. The sequence goes on along the minus strand of MU825405.1, from coordinate 2,255,241 downwards.
ATAGAATTCACATGCAAATTGATAATAAATTTAGCAATTTAACTTGCGATTAAATCGAAAGGGCTTTCGGCACGAAAATTAATAGTACCCCAGACGATCGAAAATTATAATATACCGTACCCGGCGGTATATAATCGAAACACCCAGCAAGCATTGCTACTGAAAACTGTAGAAAGAATCGAGTATTATAAATATTGAGGAAAAAACTAAGAAGTAAGGCTTGTATGATTATGGATATACGCAATAATTAAATTTCATTCGGCGAATGAAAATTAAAGAGAAGACAGCTGAACGTACTATTAATAGTCAGTCGACCTTGTGATGGAGTTGTTATGTTTGCGTTTTCTTTTTTCAACAAAAGAGTTCAGTGCTTTAATAATGCCTGGTCACAATTTAAAAATGTCTTAATTTTTAGAAGGAATCTGATAATTTTTAACGACAGATCGACAGTAGAGTAAGAAGAAATTTGCCCGGCGAATTAGTTGTTGTCTGGGGTTCATCAAGGGTGTAAGACGGATTCCGCACAACGTTCGAGCAATAAGTGCAAAAATTAATTACTAAAAACCTACTCATAGCACGGTAACATTTTGAATACTATTTAAAACATATCACTTTAATTCACTTCTCCAAGTGACCCCGCAATTAAATTCTCAAGCATTCTCGAGAAAATTAATGTCAAACCTCGTAAAAAATGATAAAAACGCACGCCATTTTGTTTTGAACTGACATGAAGCATCTTTTTAATTAAAATATGTAATGACTTCTCTCGCGGGGTCAGCTTGGGAGCTAATTTATCGATAATTTCTTCTTAACTGTATTCAAAATGTTACCGTGCTATGAGTATTTTTTTGGTAACTTAATGTTTTGCACTTTTTGCTCGAACGTCCAGCGATGAAAAGGAGCATTCTGATTGGTTCCCTGAGTGGTCCGAATTTTGCAATACGGACCGCTAAGATGGACCGCTCACGAACTCATTTCGCCAAATTCCTTTTATGAAACATTGAACAAAAGAAAACTGTTTTCGATTAAGTAGAAACATTTTTCCTCATGTCTGGCGGAGAATTTTGGTTAAACTTTTCGCAACGTGGCCTGAAAAATGAAAGAATATGCTTAGAGCTTAGCTTTGGCGCGCGCGCGTTAGCCGAGAATGGTTGCATTAACTTCTCAGCACATTTTTTAAAAAGCCATTATAATAAAAACTTTATTGAACTACTCGCTCTCATTCAGTGACCAGAGGTGACGAGAATCGTCGACGACTCTCACTATCGTTTGGCCCGAGGTGATGACAGTTGCGATGATAGTCGATGAGAGAAACTGACTCTTACGAGAGCCAACTCTCAGCAACTCTCATCCTCGTTTGGTTCGGGCTTCATACCTGTAAATCTGTGTCTGTAGCTGTCCACCTTGTTCAGCACCATACAGTAACTGCTGCGATACCAGCTCTGCAGACGGAGCTGTGGTCATCCATGTGGCCACATCAGAGACGCACGGATCCTTGGCGAGAAGTCTGCAAACTAACCAAGGTGGAGCGCGCCATAGCATCTTTTTTTAGCGAGCTCGATTGATATAATTTTGAGCCTTCCCCGACAATCAAAGCTGTATGTGCATTATCGCGCTAAAGCTCTTCATACTCTCGTGATAAAAGCTATTAGTTTGCACAAGAACAGAAAATATGCTAAACCGTGTTTACCAAAAGCTGTTTACTAACATTTCACACGTTTCTTACTGAGGTTCAATGGCTTGAAACTTCCCATCATGGAACAAGTAGGAGCCGTATCTTACTTCTCGGCAAAATGAAGTCAGTCACTTTTCACGGAGCTTCACGGATTGTTGAAATTTGGCAGTTTAACGTAACGTGTTTTATAATAGTCGTTGTAAATAGAATGGAATACGTTGATGTTATTTTCTACTACTGTTATCATAAATGCGCGTAAAAAAGTTCTCATTGTAATTATTTCAAATGTTGACTCAGTAAAATTGTAATAAAAGTTAGTTTTTGTTATCATGGTAACATATTACTGAAAGTTGTAGTATTATATTTAGTCAGAAGCTTATGACCTATTCTAGGTGATAAGCTTCTGATTTAGTATGATTATTTGTACTTGAAGTTTTTATCTCAATAGATCCTAGTCCAGTACTAGTCCCTCTACTAGCCCTCCTCTCTGCTTTTCTACTTCGGGCAGTAGAAAAGCTAAAATGATTATTTTTTTAATTTTAATACTGCCTCTTTGTTTTATTTATATAATTTCTTAATATTTAAGGAAAAAGTGGGATTAGTTTTGCATTACTTGAGGCCTTATGTACCACTTGGGGCGAAAAAGTTAGTAGACTGTAGCGTCTCTCCCCAATCCCACTCGTAATTTCATGCTCGTTCCAGATCCTTCGGCCGCGTTCAGCCCGACACTCTCGCGGGAAAATACGGACTGTTTTGCAGTCTAAAAAGTTAGGTAACAGTTCTGTATGTGATATATGAGCGGCAGATCTGTATTTACAATGGCGAGCTGAAGGCTATTACCGGTATTTTGAAGTTACTTCAAAATAATAGTTTTTGGTTTATGAATTGTCTTGGCTGATAAGTTTGGGAGTAGGGAAGGAGGAAGGGGCTTATTGAAAAATTACAGAACTCACCGCAGAACTCACTCGAATTGTGAATAGTACTATTTGAAATGCAGTGGCCAATATTTCGACTGGTAGAACAACTCGTCACGAGGCAACAGCTAGGGTGATACAATTTAACGGCTCCTAAAATTTGACTAAAAAAAATAATGTAAGTCTATAATATGTTTTAAAGGCACGGACATATGATGCAACATTGCGCGCAACATTTTCAGTCAATGTGGCCACACGCTGAAGCATTTGGTCGCACGACATTGCTGACGCTGAGGACGTTCCGATGTTTATAATCACGGGAATGGAGATAGCAGCTGATAGTTGTTCAGTCGGTGGAACAAGTGCCAGTTTTGGCAAATCTTCGTGGCAGTGTCTTGGAAACATTCGAAGAGTTTCTAAATCTTTTTATCCAATCAGAAATTAGCGCGAGCACTCACGGGTAGCGCCAGCAAATACGTCATGTTGCTTAACAACTTCGAGGACGAACACCGCGGGCTAAGTCCCGTCTCGGAGGTGGGATTTCGCCATCAACGTTAACTGGTACTTATTTCCCCGACTGTGTTGTGCCGCGCGCACAATGTTGCAGATAGTAAACACACCTTGTGCGTAATGTTGCAGAAATAGAAAGCGACTCTATACTTCTTCAACCATGTGCGCAAAGTTTGCGCGCAATAATTTCAGGTGCGTACACACGGTGCAATATGTTATTCAGAACCATTGCGCGCCATCAGTCCAGTGTGCACTGTATGTCCAAGTCACATTCCATACGTTTGCTGTAAAAACCCGCGAGAAAAATAAACAGGTAAATAAACGTACCATAGAACGACCACCACCTTGAACCTTCTAATTTTCGCGCCATTTTTGTCTCGATTACCCACCCTAACAAGCGCGACGTAGTCTATTGTAATCATTGCAAGTTCAGCGATGTTTAATCCAAACTCCCTATGATTCAATGAATTGTGTTCTGAAACTCTCGCTGGGATCGAAGTCTCAACGAAAAAGCGAATAAGGGAGATTCATTCTGCCTGGTCGCTTTGGTCAAGCCCAACAAAAGACTCCCAGGAACCTCGCCATGCACTTTTTCACGTGCAAACTTCAAGTGTGATATTTCAAATTTGCATTATTTTATTATTCAGTTTCTCGGCGTGGTCAGGACAGTTTGACTTCTTCGAAGCCGGGAGGAAATTTGTTAACAAATCTCATCAATTGTCGAGTATTTTGCGCTTGAAGACCTGATATGAACCGTCAACTCACTGTGACCGAGTTTGTTCAGCTACGGAGGCAGTAAAACAAGAGGTAAGAGGATAAAACTGTGTGGAATCTTCAACATTGAGAATGAAGGAAGAGTAAGCTTTGACGGAGAAACGAATGATTTCTGCCAAGTCATATGAACACTAGTAGTTAAAAATTGGACTTGAAACATGGCAAGGAAACGTTTCCAGACCAAACTCTTATTAAATCATGTTGTTCTTTGAATTTTGGTCGCCCGGACATGAATGCCTTCGTTACAGTTATTTAGAACCGAATATAAAAAATTCTGGCAAGATACCAAAGACCAGAAACATTGTTTGCCTGATACTGATATATTTTATGAAAAGGAACCGGTAAAACGGCTTTCATTCGTATCTGCGAACGTATACCTTTGAGTAATTTCAGTAACTTTTCATAACGTCAGTGTTTTATTCGATAGTTCTATCAATTAAACAGAGAAGGCACTTGCAGCACTTGACTAGTTGTTTTATGGATGTATTTGCTCATGCATATGCCGACATTGCTTCTCTCAGTTTCAGGTGAAGTCAGGTCCATTAAAGAAATATCTTGACAAGAAGAAACCACCCGAGTAACGAATTACTGCAGAGGTAAGCCATAACTCCATAATCCTATCAAGTCTATCAACAGAGATACCAGCATTAATTGAACTGATTGTTCCATGGATGTTTGCTCATGTCGACAATGCTTTTCTCATTTTCAGGTGATGTGACATTAAAGAACCATCTTGATAAGTCGTCATGATAAGAAGAAACTAGCCGAGTGAAGAATCGCGCGAAGGTAAGCCATAAGAAACCTTCTATAGTTAACCTACATGCAGGCTGGTTTCCCTGTGGTTGCAGACGAGGAAATTCGAATTAGTTGAATCTCTTGGCGTATGGCCTACCTGCACTTTCATTCGAGAGAATCTCTGCAAAAAGATTTGGTGCGCATATACAGCAACTTAAACGACAAAATCAATAGACCATTTTACAGTTCTGTGAAATGTAACCAAGCCTCTGTATGAAAGCGAGGTTAGGGGTGACCATGAGATGATAGAGATCAGAAACTAGTTTACATAAGAATAGAATAATTTACATTTGAAAAGAAGGAAGGTTTGTATCACAACAAAGTCACCTCCAGCCTCACTTCTGTTCAAAGGCCTGGATTCTAAGCACACAACTGTAAAATGGACTATTAGCTACAGCGCGGATCAGATGGAAACCGTCTTGTATGATCAGTAAATATGTATAATTTTTGTTTTGCTTTTCTCAGTCAATCAGTATCAACGATTCATACCTTTTAGTAGTTTCTTTCTGGAGCTTATTTTATTTACTTTCAATTTGAAATTGACTCATTACGAATCATCAAAAATTCATGCCCATGAAAGAAAATAATTTTTGTGATAATAGCAAATTTCCTCTGAAGAATGGCAAACACTCAAAACGTAAATGGCTCCGGTTTTCAAATTTCCCCGAGGTCACTGAGCGATCATATGGAAACCAGATTAGTTCTAAAGCTTGATTGAGAAAATTCATGTTTCGTGTGTGTGGATCATTCTGTTCGTTATTCTCTCTTGGTGACACAAGTTTTAATACTTATACATATATTTTTTTCAAATGAAATATAGCACACCAAATTGTAGTTTTGTGAACTTTCATCATCAAAAATTGATGTGATTTATTTAGAGATATTTTACGCTGAGGCTGGTCCAATCAATCAATAAATAGTTTCCTTTTATCTCGATTTATTAATTATAAACTGAACACACTCAATATAAAGGAGGCTTCCCCAGGGAAGACAGACCAGATATCATTTTCAATCAACAGCGAACGCCGGAGACTGGTTGAAAATCAGTCGCGCTATATAGGAAAGAAAACACAATTTGCCATGTTTCTTTGCTGATTATTCTAATCCAAACCTAATTTAATGAAAATGTTTTCAACAGTTTTCTTGAAATACTTCGGTGTACAAGAAATACATGTAAACAGAAAAAGGAGATAGAATTCTGACACTATTATCATAACTAGCGCACGTGTTTACACCGACGCAAAACCCGCGGAAGTGTTCAAACTCACTCAAAGTTCATAGTTGAAGTACATAATTTTACCAATTATCTTTTCTAAAACTTTTAATTCACATCTTACTGAGGAAAAACACGGAAATTTGAGTTCAGAAATCCTAAGGCCTTATGTTCACAGTGGTTTGAAACTTGTAAAATACAATAATTTTGGGACGTCTCCACGTGCAAAACTAAAATGCAATTCTGAGATAGCGCCGAAGGTAGGAAGAGCCAAGCCTTTATAGTGCGCCTAAGTGTTTACGACACTTCTCGTTGCCCAAAAACATAGCTTCAGCATGTCAAATCGAAATCTTCGCTTTGAAGGAGATACATCTTAGAATATTTAGCCTAAATATTTATTTAATTTTTTGGAAGAACAAAGTTCGCTAGGTCCTGCCTTGGTCAAAAACATTAATTCCCAAAGGAATAGTCTTCGCACGTGGAGAACCAGTTGGAGTTTGCAAGTGACGTCATCGCCGCCATGTTGGTTTCTAATTTTGTTCCACAAACATGGCCGCCACGTCTTCAGTTGTCATTTGAATCTCTCGGGATTGGTTGCAAACCAGCAATTTGGTTAAATATTGTAATCGCGCAGTACTGCCATAAACGGACAAAGTATTTTATTTTGATTATTGTAAATCTTTTTGAAACAAGAAGTTCTGGTATAACAGACACCTGGTCATTTTCACCTTAATACGTTTATTTTTTCCAAAAAATGTTGTTGATAAATTGCCAACCAGTGAAACAAAACAACTCTTTGTTTCACCAGCACAATAGGTGACGTAACATATATCTCTGCTATAAATTTATACACTTGAGATCACTCCAAATTATTATCATGTCTGAAAATTGAAAAAAAAAAATGTAAAAAATATTGAAGTTTTGTGACATTTGACTGAGAAACGTGCTGATTGGAATGATCGCAAAGCACTCTATCAACACGAAACCAGTGTCTGATGTGAACATTGTACACATAGTAAAACAGCTTTCTAAGATCATTTGTTATCTTGATCATAAAATAAAATTATCAGACATACGCGTATTCATTGAGTAGCAATAATTCCTTATTCTCGAACACTGGATTTATCGATCAAATTTCTTGCAATATCTCTCGGATTTGTTGCACGTTCATTTTCATATAAATCAAACTAAAAGGGGTTTCTTGTGCACCAGAAATACCATTTTCTTGAAACAGAGACAGAAATCTCGTGAAATGGTTTCATGCAACCGATTGTTCGTACGAAGATCGGGAGAACATTCCGATAATTTTACGAAGAATTCTGAAGGTCTACCGAAGTTTTTTTTATAATTATCTCCAATTCCTGATAATTACAACGAAGATACATAGCGCATTCCGAAAATAACATGTTTTATAATTTGTAAACATTGTCAATTTAGTTTATTTTTTAAGTTTTGCCTGCGCTGTGACGGCGAGAGTGCGAACGGTTTGGTCCAACACACAACTGATCATGAATGGTCTTAGTATATTATACTTTTAGCTACCCTATTGTCATAGTCTTGTTACATCCTTTATAAGTTTTCCGTATTTTAACACGTGCGTTTGTGTACTCTTTCAGCTGTGCCTTTTACACTGCTTGTTGATGTGGATCACAATCCAGGAGAGAGAAGACAAGGCGGACGCTTAAAGAACTCAGGCGTACAAGACAAGATAGTCAGAGATTAATTCTAGAGGTATATTTATTAGCAGAGAGAATAATTATTTTATAAGCCGTGCATCAAGAAATAGTTCAACACAATTTAGCCATCGGTTACAGTTTTCTCTGGCCCTCGCTAACATCACACAATTTACTGCTTATAATCCAAATTTCGGCCGGTCAAGCGAGACTAGTGGATCGGAATCTTTGGAAAGGTCAACACTCTATTCTTTAGGAACGAGCATTAGATGACTCGGTTTGCTCAAGGTTTTAAATTTCATGACGAATTGTAGTGTTTGTATGCAAATACGATGATGAATAATTTCCGCAAAATTTGATTTTTGGCGTATTCAGTCTTTAAACTTTACTGAGTTTGAGGGATGAATATTTCAGAAATGAAATTGTACGGAAATTATTTGGCATCGTATTCCCATACAAACGCTATTTCGCGCCAGGATTGCATTTTGTTCAAAATGGCGGGTCGCCAAGCGGATTCGTGATTTCTTGCTTTGATATAAGTTTTTTTGCATTAGAGGTTTTTCTAAGCTGACAGTATTCAACAAGGCAACATTTTCATTTTTATTGATCAAAACTGGCTTACAATGTATTTATCTTTACCAAAGTGATGTTTTTGACATAGCTTTCTCATCTAGCTCAAAGCAGACTTAGTTCAAATTTTCTTGCACTTTGTTGTCGTTGTTTACTATTTAATTTTTGGATACTTGCTTTGCATTCATGATAGACTATCTAGACTAGACTTGTAGTTGAGTGTTGTAAATTAGTTTACTTTATACTTAAAAATAAAACTTGTAAATTAGTTAATGGTTACACAACAAGAAATAAAAACGTTTTCAACTTTAATTGTTTTATTGTTTCTTCTATTTATTGTCTTTTGTCTTTATTAAAAGTATAAATAAACAAAAAAATTCGCGCTTTTAAAAGGGCCTGGAAACTAGAAGAAATGTAGGCTATCTCTTTTTATATATTTTGCCTATGTAGGGTTGCCAAAAAGAAAAAAAATTCCGCGCTTTTGAACAGAGTTTAGTCAGAAATCAATCATATACTTTGACTTTTGACGAGATAAATCCATCTGCACAATGCAAGATTTTTCCCGCCAAAAGACTTAGTATATTTTTGACTCAATACCGCACACCATTCAAAAGCACAGACTTTTTTTCCAATGATAATTTTCCCGCCAAAAGACTTAGTTTATTTTTCGATTTTTTTCAGTCCCTTTTAAAAGCGCGAATATTTTCCCGCCAAAAGACTTATTTTTTTTAGGCTTTTTTGGTTGCTTTTAAAAACACTCATATATTTTTCACTGTATCCGACTTGGAGATAGTAATCAATTATCTTACAGGCATTTAACCTTGTAAAGAGCAACCATTTCATCGGAAATATTGAATAAAAATACTTTCTGGAAAATGACTACTACTGCAAAGCTATGCAACAACGTATATTTGTAAATTGTACAATATTTCGGCTGGCCAAACCAGCCTTCTTCAGGTAAAATATGTTTACTAATGAAATTGTAAATACTGTCGGTGGCAAAACAGTTTTTCCGTTGATTTATGTCCACAAATGACGTTTCCTTCTTAAAATCTATCACTAGGCTAAGCAAATTCAAAACATTATATTACAGTCTGCTTTCCTTCTTTGGTTGATGACTCCACTGAACCTCATGTGATGATTATCTTTGAGCCTGAAAGAAAATGCAAAAATATTAATTGAGTAAACACCTTTACAGTAATTTGCACAGCCACAGTTTGGAATCACGAGCTCGCTGTACTTTATAAACAAATTATTCTTGTATCATTTACCTTTTTTGTTTTGTTGTTGTTGTTACACATATCTTAGTTATAATTTCATTGTTTATTTAGTCACCGCATTTGGTGTATATTCAACTCAAGAGTATTATCAATCATAAAATAAATAATAAATATTGTTTTTCCCCTCACTTCTTCCTTTTTCTCTCTCCCTTTCTTTTCTTATTTTCATCCACAAACGTTTTGGCCTAATCCCAAAATTGAACCCGAATGAATGATCTAGTTGTGCAAGCAAAATTTACCACCAGTTTTGCATTATCATCTAATGGTAAAAGCGAAGAACGGCTCCCCCACTGTTGATTATTGAGTTTTGAAAACTTTTTTGTCAGACTAGCTTTGTCTAATTATAAAAGTTGTCATCAAATTTTAAAGGCCCGCCTCATATTTGCCATAATGGCAAATGACGCTTTAACACTTTCTGCAAAACTGCCTCCAACTCTCTCACAGAACTGCTCCACCTGTCACAAAAGAACAGGTCATACTCTCTTTCCCTCATTCCGACGATGGATGGTCACCAGGTGGTTAGTACTGACTTGATTGGGACTCGTCTCAACTCTCTGGGGTTCATCTGCAGTGGTGCTGTTGGGTTGTCTTAGCCGGCGAACCTCTCCTTTCAAATCTTCAATGGTTTTTGTTGCCCCTGTCAAGACCTTCTGAAGGTCAGTGATCACTTCACTCTTTGTCTGCATGAGTTCTGCATCTCTGTTGAGGTTTTCGCATTCCTTTTCTTTTTCCTCCAGTTCTTGGGCGAGGTCTCAATATCATTCCTAGAGTCCTCATTACCCTTGTCCAGCGGTGGAGCGGCCAATCACTCTATCCCAGAGGTCCTTGTTGGCCGCGCCAACGCTGGACAAGGCTGAAGGGTAATGATGACTCTGGGAACGAGATTGGCGAAGTCTGAATTCTGTTTCTGTGCCTTTCCGACCTTTTTGTTATGCCTGACAAGATTCACATATATCTTGTCCAGCTCCTTGTAGGTTGGTGGAGCATTATGCTGAGCCTTGTTGGTCTGCCAGTTTTCCAAGGTGCCACTTTGCTCTGAGGTGCTGCATTAGGTGCGGTCTTTTCAGCTGAGGTTCAAAGAGCAGTTACGTTTGTTGGTCATCTGTTGGTTAACTGTTGGCAGATGGTTGGTCAACAGTTGGCGGAGAGGAGCTGTTTTTCAAAATTACCCAATCATCTAATAGCCTTTTTTAGTTCGAATATTGACAACATTGAGGCAAATGTACAACAATTCTTTGCTCAGAGTGATTAGGATAGAAGTGTGCCTCGAGTCCCCAAGAAAACTTGTAATCGTGTAAAACAGCCTTTTAACCAAGGCCCAGTTCAGATGCTGTACTTCACATGAGCCAAATCAAATTCAAATTTAGGCTGACCCAAATTAATTTAGACCGGCTGAATAATTATTATTGATTTAGACGCCAAGCTTAATTCATATAAGCAAAGGTTTGGTAATACATAAGCTTAATTCAGCCAAACTTAATTCAATAAGTGAAAATTTTATATTGAAAAATACATTATAATAATTCATGCATTGTTTCTGTTCATGTGAAGTTCGGCATCTGAATCAAAGCCGGTCCACAGCAGACGCCGTACTTCACACAAACTTAATTCATTGAATTCGATTTGACTCACATGAAGTACAGCGTCTGAACTCGGCCTAAGGTTATACAATGGAAACTGCACTCACCTACATGTATTGCTACAAGTATGATGCAGTCCAAGTTATCTTCCAATCTTTTGTGAGTTGCTCCATCATGTGGAAACTATTGAGAAAAGAATATTAAATCAATCAGAGAGTTCCTTCTTGCTCGTTATTGGAGTGGGAAGATGGTAGGGTTAAATTAAGGAAATTGAAATGACCATGGCAGAGGGACTGCCAAATCGATTGCTGATTGCAATTATACTGATTGCACTTTGAGAGTATTTAAGTGTCTTGCCTGAAGACACAAAACAATGACCCTGACCACCACTCAAACCCAGACCATTTGATCCGGAGTCCAATGTGCTCACCATTAGGCCACCGCGTCTCCCACTACCACACAAAGTGCTTCAATTCAGAATCAGTGCAAATGGGATGGGAGACTGTCAGAAACTGTCGAGTCTGTTTACATTGGAGTAGAAGGTTGCCCCTGGTACAAGAGACACCCTAGCTTTCCTGAGCCAATTAACTTATCTATAAATGAAAACTATCATAGAAAAAAGTTTTAATTGTTGATCAATGACTAGGGCTGCAACGATTCACCTACCCTTAGATTCAATTTCGATTTTGATTATTGCATTAGTTTCGATTTCGATTATTTCGATTCGATTATGCAAATTTTTATTTATTTCTGCAGTGTCTTAGAATTATCTGTTATGCAGTCTTAAACAGGGAAAACATAATGCTTCCACACCAAAGACCTGATTCACTAGTTTTGGTGCTGTAATATCTATACCTTTGCACGCAGTACAGACCTACCAAGTATTATATCACATGACTTGCTTGCAGTAATACAACATGGCGTCTTATATAAACAAATTTGTAAGCAGAGAAACCAATTAGTAAAGAGAGGGCAAATCAGTAGAAAAAGAAAAATCCGTAAAGAGAGCACACGCTCGATATACATGCCAACAAACGGCGCTCTCAAAACATCTTTCGAGTGCTGAATCTTTCATTTTCAAGACAAAATTCACTGAAGGTAAAGACGGCTCTGAAGTTACCACATTTCATTAAAACATTGACAAAACTCATGGGCTGGAATGGGTTAAATTATTAATCGAACGTGAATCGAGGGTCATAATCTCGATTAATCGTTGCACCATACATTGTGTAAAGCCACCCAACCCCTGAGTGAGGTGAAGTTTGAATACTTGGATCAATGGGCGTGGTTAGGGAGATGTATCCCTATCAAGTCCTCAGACTGGAAAAAGGTTTGATATCATGACACACCTTCAATGAAGGATAATATTTTGGTCAGGGGCATAGCCAGCCTTTTTAAAGTAAAAATCACGGAAATTTCTGTGATTTTTTTTTAGTAGCCGAAAGGCCGTAATTTCTTCTACTGTTTCTTTGCTCACTATTCAATCTGAATCCCCACCTTTATCAACCATTAATTTTGAAAAATAAAATCAATTCCTTACCAGATTTGGTCCTTGCGCTGATATTCCTTGCTGCACACGTCGAGCTTTTGTAACATTGTTTAATGTACTACGGCCAGGATATATATGTATCAAGTTTTATATGTATCAAGTTAACATATATTTCTGTAAGCACTAAAAATACCTGTCATTTTACACTTGATCGAGATAGATTTTTTACTACGAAATATCTTGTGGAGAATGCTGAAAATAGCATTTCCGAGCCTCTAGATTTCAAAATTTTCTGGGGAGGCATGCCCCCAGACCCCCCCTAGAGGCTTGGCCTTCGGCACTTGTTTTAGAGTCCCCTATCATGATGATCTCGGGCTTAAAGGGAAAAAAGGGCTGGCTACGCCCCTGTTGGTAAATAGAAAAACTGTACTCACCTATTGTGTGTGACAATCTCTGAACAAATCTTCTGTGAGTTGTTCCATCCTCAGTGAAATTGTCCAGAAAACTGTTGGAAAATATGCAAATTGAAATAAACACAACGCATTCTTATACTGGTTATTATTGGAGAGGGAAAAATCTAGGGTTAAATTTAGAGAATGGACACTGATCACAGCCTGCCAAGTCTTCTAACTGATGATATTTCTCTTGAGGTTAGTTCTGACAATTTGGTTGTTCATCAAGACAATATCCCGAGCTAATGATTTTCTTTATTCTCTCCACCTGGGCCTTGTTATTCAAAGGGAGGATATCCACTGGATAAATCGCTATCCAGTGGATAAGTGTTAAACCCTAATAGGCTATCCACCGGAGAGTGATTTTATCTGATGGATAGCGATATCCATCTTTTGAATATATTTATTTCTTGACACTGATCACAGCCTGCCAAGTCTTCTAACTGATGATATTTCTCTTGAGGTTAGTTCTGACAATTTGGTTGTTCATCAAGACAATATCCCGAGCTAATGATTTTCTTTATTCTCTCCACCTGGGCCTTGTTATTCAAAGGGAGGATATCCACTGGATAAATCGCTATCCAGTGGATAAGTGTTAAACCCTAATAGGCTATCCACCGGAGAGTGATTTATCTGATGGATAGCGATATCCATCTTTTGAATATATTTATTTCTTTATAATAAATTAATTGATAATCACAAAATTTTATCGATTATCGATATCAATCAATTAATTTTGATAAGAGAACATTTTGTGATACAATTAATAATGAAAATTAGCGAAATAAGATTACGACGTTTCGAAGCCATCATGACTCCATTATCAAGTAAAAAATGACAGTTATAGTTTTCGAGTTTAAATACAAAGAAAGGTGACAGAGTATATTAGAATATATAAATGTGTATATATTAAGTGTTTCACGGCTGAGCGTTTGAAAGTGTCAGTGTGTGCCGTATATGATTAAATAAAATACTTTCGCACGTATTGAATCCGATTGCGTGTTTAGTTTGGGTTTTCGTTCACGAATCAGGAGCATTTCATGCACTAATGAGCAATCAAGTTTCCTTGGCATTTCTTTAGAACGGAAAACATTTTTGTCAAACTCAGGGGTCATGACACCGTGGACTTCAATTATGTGCTTGCCAACAGCAGAGGCTCTAAGCTCTTATCAATTAATTGGCATCGATTGTTATCGATTTTCATTGATCATTGATTTCATCATATTGTTCAGGCCGGGATAATGTGATGACTGTAAGACTGTGAGAATGTAGATAAAATTACTGTTGGAAGAATCAAGATGGTTTAAATCTATTTACTGATAATGATTTAGACAAAGTTAGGGACTTGTCACAAATTAGCAGGGGGGGAGGGGGTGGAGATTTTAAATTGAGCATTGAAAATTATGTGACCCTCCCTAGCAATGGGAATGAAATTTCCAGACCCTCCCCTTGGGCTTGGCATAAAATACCATGACCCCCCCCCCCCCCCCCCCCCCCTACTCCCCCGCTGTGCAGCTAATACCTCCCATACTGTGACACTAGTGTGAGCATTTTTATACTGAAGCAAAATTGAAAAAATCCTGCTCTAGTGATACACCTACCTATGAAACATATCCATCAGGCCCATAGGCAGGATTTTGTATGTGGGGGATGGTGGGGTGTATAAGTGCGCAGAAGGCGCGATCTCTGGTACGGCGATGGCGCAAGTTTTAAGGGGGGCATCCTCCCCCGGGAAATTTTGAAAAATTAGGTTGTCTGAGACTGCATTTTGTGCGTTTTGAAGCCAGTTTGATATGAAACCAGGCAGCCAAAGGCGAACGTAAAAACGTGAATGTTTCTGGAACTTTTTCAATTCAAAATTGATTTTTTTGCAAACAGAAACTTTGTGACATGTAATTTGCAATTTATGGACAAAGGTATCCATAGCATGTCTTTTTTAATAAATTAACTTGAGATGTTGCTCTTGTATTCTTGAAAGACATTTGACATACATGTAGCTTGTATTGTTTTTGTAAACAAGTAAATTTATTGTCTTACGATTCTACTATTCCTGCCATACTATATATTAAAACACAATATTCTTTATGATCTATGATCTATTCTGCCATTCTTACTGGTCTATCCATGAGCGCAAATTTAGGTGACCCTATTTTTTCATGACCCTCCCTTTTTAGGGGCTCAAAAAAGTTATGACCCTCCCCCATTTTCCACCCCCCTCCCCCCCTGCTAATTTGTGACAAGTCCCTTATGTGTGGCTAATTTAATGCCTATTATGGGACGAGGGAGTGAGGGGAGTTCATTTGTCAACAGTGTAAATGTCAGAAGGTGTTACTGCTGCAGTGAGTTTCAGAAATCAAACAGAACAAAATACATTAAGAATAGGCCATGGAAAGCAAGGTATTTTTTCAAAGGTATGGAACAGAGAGACTGATTGGAAAGAAAACAAAGTTCCAGTTGTACAAGGCATAAGTGATGCTGATGAACCCCTTCAGACAAAGGAGGCCCTGCTTAACCCCTGCCCCCTTCACAAAATGAATGCAAAACAAATAAGGAAGGAAGTTATTATTAAAATAGAGCACATTTTAGTACCATGCATGCATCACCTTTCCTTTTGGCACAAGGCCTTGACATTTTAATCGCCAATCCTTCGGAGGATTTTGGGGAGGTTCCTTGTTTACATCATGACTTTCCAGCAGAACTGAGGTGGCGGAAGTTAGTCATCTGAAAGACAGACAATACTTTTACTCTCTGTACATGTATTTACACATTCCCGTGAGCAGTCATTCCTGTAAGTGGCTGTGGACACTAAAAGGCCCACGTTTCTGCAAAACCCAGTTTCCTATCACTATTTGTTTTAGGGTTTGCATTATTCAAGGTTTTTGGATTAAAAAAATCCCAAATGTTTTATTTGTTTGTTAGTTAGAGTTTTTGAATTTCATGTTATCTTATGTTTTTGTGGCTATCTATTTAAGGTTTAATTAATAATGACTATTACCAGGGTTTTCCCAAAAATTTGAAGAAGAATGTTTGAGTATGGGAGGGGAGTCACACCCTTCCCACGGGGGGGGGGGGGGGGGGGGGGGGGGTTGTGGGGGCGAGGTTGGGGGGTCTCCCGGAGAAAAAATGTGAGATTTCAGGCTCTGAAAGTGAATTTTGGAGGATTCTGGAGATGGTTTTGCTGTGGATATGGGTATTACTTCAAGAAGATAAAAACAATACCTCCCAAAAACTTCTAAATCCCCGCCAACCCCCCCCCCCCCCCCCCCCGGACGTAATAAACAATGTACACGTATTCTACACCCAAACTCCTTTTATATAGACGAGAAATTTAGCTGTACATCGTACGTATGTTCTGAACCAACATCGGCATCAATAAATCAACGACATAAGATTACAGTTTAGGTCCATTACCCTACGATTAATTAAAGGAACTATTACAACTGAACCCTGCATGCACCGCGTGAACTATAAAATTGCTTACAGTCGCTGCCAAAGTAGACAAGCTTACCTCAAGTTTTGCCCCTTGTTAACTCCATTCTCAGACAAAATGAAAAGCAATTTTTGCTTTTTCTCCCGTAGCTTAAACTTTCCAACTCTGTATGCAGCAGAAAGGAGCAGAAAGCGCTTTCCAAATCCACAACTTCGGCGACTCGTGCAGTTCTTCAAATTTTCGCTGCGGGGTATGATGGGAACGACGAAAAAAGGCGCGCGTGCGTGTACAGTTCCCGCCAAAACTGGCCAATCCACAGTACAGTACAGGGCTTCGAAAAACTGCAAATATTTGTCTAAAAATGAAAAATGAAGCTTCTTTCTTTATGTTGAATATGCATAGAGAACGTTATAATAATTATTGTCGGTAATAAATGTCATACTGTAATAAGGGTCATAAGTGTAAATGCATTCAGTCACGAGAAAAAACATCTGAGTCACCGACGGGATTCGGACCCATGAAGACCATGACCTTCTGTACACCGGTTGGATGCTCTAACCACAGAGCTACGGAGTATCTAGTGTTCTTCACTAGTTTTGTTGCTGCCGACGCCGCTGTATTTTTTGTAATATTTTCGAAAAATTAATTTTGCACGCAAAGACACGCTTTTAAACCCGGGCCAAACCTTCTCATATATCCTTTCTCAAGGTCCAAAGAAAAGTCTCATCCTGTCCCCTGAACTGACCCTCGGCGACTCTCGTTCTCACTGGTTTGGCCCGGGCTTTACGGGCATTTTAATAAAACCGAAAAGTACGCCCAGTTTCCCATCACTATTTGTTTTAGGGTTTGCGTTCTTCAAATTCAAACTGGTTTGAATTCGTGCCTCAGGTCGCAGAGACCTGTCGCTGCGACCTGGTATGTCCCGGCCTTAAAACTTCAACTTGTCCAAGCTGACTGACCGACTGAACTAACTTAGTGGCGAAGACCAAACACATTAGGGCGGCACATACTTACATATTAGTATCCCCCTCCCGGGGGTTAAGCCGCAAAACACGACAGGATAATAATCATTACTTTTTAATTATTTCTACACTTGCCTTTTAATTATATTTATAAACTATATACAGTTCGCTCAGCCTACACCGTCTTTTCAACGCTCTAAGTATAAACGACTTTAGTAAGCCGCTAACTGATTGCTGATACAATGATTACGGCACTGTTGAATGCCAATTTTCCTTGGTATGCTGTTCAGAAACGATTTATTTGATGATTGGCTTAAGGCTGAAAATAAAGTTGACCGGCCTCGCGGTTTTCTGTGTACTGATATCATTGTAGAACACGATATCCCAAGCAGTATACTTATAGGCGGGGTTGCAGTTCATTTGCCGCTTCAGTAAGTTTTACTGAGCCAGAACTGTTACATGCCACATCAACTACCTGAGAGCGTAAAAAGCGATCCCGCGGACCGATACGGCCGACAATCCTCGTCTGATAGCAAAAGGGCTCTTGCAACTGCCATATTAGATCAAATACTACTTTTCAAGGTCGGCCAAACGAACGAAATCTCTGCTTCCAACTAAACAAGAGGTAAGCGCTGTCAACAGACTTTCTTCCAGGGCGAAGGTGAATTTATAAAAGAAAAGGTGAGCGAAGCAAAAACCGTGCTTGCATGCGCAGTCTCTTTTCTTTGTTATGACACCGCGAAAGGAGCGCAGGGCGAGGATGGTTTGGGATAAACACTCGTCAGATTTTAAACGAGTAGTATGTCAAGATATTTTAAGCCATTTTTGTGAATTGATTAATTACCTTCAAATTGAAGGAAGCCTTGAAAGCCTGAAAATAATAGTTGGAAAACACCAAAGATGAGGTAATAATAAACCAAACAGGAACACTGGTTGAGGATCATGAAAAGATTAAGACGGATTCCAAACGTCGAACTTGAAAAAAATAGGCCAATTTTTTCAAGATGTATAATCTGTGACGTGGCTCATTTTTAAAATTAAGAAAAGGCCGGCAAGTGCAAGAAGTCTATCACAGGGCTTGGTTTGCTGTACACACTGCTTCTAATCGTAAAGAACGTACACAGTCTGTTGTTTCTCATCAGTTCACAAATATTTGTAGATCGATAGTTTGAAATTGAACTCCTATTTGCTCCAAATGAGAGGGAAATTATCTTTCATGTTGATAACAGCTGGCTCAATTGTGTCGATCTGTTTGGCTCGCCCAGACTTTCTCCACTCAGAGCAAACTGTTTAGAATATGTAATCATTTGTTTATGCCTTGTACTCATTTATTCTCGCGTGCACAACTGAACATGCATTATGTCGCTTGAATCTCGGTACTGTAATAAATATATCTTCAGAAAACACAGATTTATTATTAGGGAAGCAACAACTAGAATAATCGGGTCCGGGGCCAATAATGATGTAAATTAATTAGAGATTAAAGAAGCCGCTCTGTATTTTTACTGAGCTTCAGGCATCTAAAGAAAACGCAACCTCGCTAAAAATGTGAATCAATGAAACTTGCTCCCACAATTCTACCATGCACTGCATTTACTCCTGAAATCACCCGAAAAAGTTCGATCGACAAACTGTTACCAAAAACCTAACTGAGATTTTAAATCCTTTACAGCTTAACGAATTAAGGCCATTTTCAGGATTTCACTCGTTTCTTTACAAATTTACTGTGCGTACACAGACTGCAAAATTACCAGAAATCGATGGACATGCAGTCACGTCTTATCTCGCGTGCTTTTTGAAAACGCGTGTGGTTGGACATGGCGAAACATGGATATTGTAGCAAAAACTTGTTTTTGTTCGGCTTCTATTTCTCCTAATTGCATGCTATTAAACACCCTATTATGGTTACACATTAAAGATCATTAAAAAGGATAAAAAGAAACCCAAACAACACCCGTACGGCACTACAGCAGTAAAGTGGGATACCGGATACCGGATACTGTAAACTGCAACAACAACAACAACAACAACAAAAAATATCAAAACAAAACAAATTAAAAGCAGAAAATTGTGTATTGTCGGTTATTTAATTATCACGCATTGATTGTTAAGTTAACAAATACACATTCACACTCATAAAAAATAATACCTTGTAACATCGATGTATGATTCTGTTGTTGTTTACGATCCGCGAAGCTCAGCGCGAAATGATATAACAGTGTCCGTTCTCTCGCGTTTTTACTATACCTGATTCTTATTTTACACACTCAAATGGGACAATTTCCGTTGAGTTTTACGTGAACTAAGAAAACTGATATAAACAGGAAGGATAAAATGGCTACTTTACTTGAAAAGTAGGGCTAACTGGCTAAACTAGGAAACAAATGTTTCACAGTTTAGCCACGCGAGAAACATTGTTTCAGCAGCAAATTTTGCGTCTCGGAAGCAAGAAAATGGTTTTGAATCAAGTCAAAAACATATTTGCTTCACGGACGCAAATTTTGCCTCCGAAACACATGTTTCCCAGAGTAGCCACGGAGGCCGAAACAATTTTACTAGTTTTCTCGTGCTTGACGCTAGTTTTACCGCCAACGAAACATTACAGGAAACACTGTCTCTGCACTGAACAATGTTTAGTTTAGGCAGGTTAATGAGCATCGTTTACGGTCAGCATGTAACTCGTGCATTCAAGTACTTGGTGCGTCAACATTAGGGAGTTAAGCAACCACGACGGCAAAGAGAACGTCACTAAACAAAAGATTTAATTAGCAGTACAATGGCTCTGCACGTGCGTTATAGTTATTTGTACATTTCTTAACCGTCCTCTGCAAATCAACAACGTGAAATGACCAAATTCTGCGTATTTTGAAGAACTTGAACCGCGACGGCGAATATTTCATATTTCTATTCGGAATTAAACGCTATCTTTAAACCGATCGACACACTGAACAGATCTAGATAATTGCGAGATTCGTAGGCAAGGTCTAGGTAAGGTAATATAAATTCGTTTTTTAATTAAATGAGCGCCTGGGGCCGGTCAAAATCAGAATGGAACCCAGCATTTGAAATCCACTATAAAATTATACAAAAATTAATTTCCTGACAGCTGAAGTAGCTTCACGTTAATCACGCTAAAAACAGGCTGTTGGCGGAAAGATCGCGCGAAAGATAATGAAAAGCGGTGGGTTTTTCATTCGGATACGCTGTATATAGGGCGCTATAAATCTAGCTAGCTAAATCTATCTAGCCTGCGCTCTTCGCGCTTCGCGCGTCTTTTCGCTTCGCTCCTCCACTATCCGAACGCCTGGAACAGGCTATAAAGTTTCAGTCTCCGGACCGGGCAATATTTTTTTTACGCTCACTTCAAGATGGCGGCCATTTACATTTTGTATTTTTTTGAGCGACTAAATAATGTTTCGGGTTTATCAACAGTTTAGAATTTGAATTTAGCCAACGTTTTACTGTTTGGGGTTAAAAAATGGTTTAAACTTTGATGTTAAGTAGCGATTTTATGATTCGTTCGTAGTAAACCGGTTAGTATTGGTCAGTTTGGACGTATGTTACAAGAGTACGTTATTGCCTTAAAAATTAGTGTTTCAGGCAGCTAGTGGCTCGATTGTGTTGTGCTAGTGAATAAGGTTATTGTGGGTTAGAATCAACTCAATTCACTAACTATGTTCCTTTTTTTGTGGAAAAGTCTTAACGCCGCCATCTTGCCGCCATCTTGAAGTGGGCGTAAAAAAAAAATTACCCGGACCGGTTCACACTAACCCGTACGGCATACGTCAGATCGCAGTTCTGTTTTCTATAGCTACTAGGGTTGCGTCAGCGAGGCCGTATACATGTAAGCAATAACATGCGTGAAAGCACGATTTTTTGCTCTCTTGACGCTATAAATAGATCACTGGAATTCTAAACAACTAAACTCGTTTACATGCAAAATTTCACAACCATTTTTTTCGAAACACGTTTATGTTTTTCGGTTTTCAAACTAAATTATGAATACATTTTTGCCTGTTACATTTACATTGGCGCGGAAATAGAAGCAAAACGTCTTTAGCCGCTCCTGTCAGTGATTCTAATAAAATGATTTAAAAGAATAGTCAACGACAGTTTTTAAAGCAAAAGGAAACGTAGAATTATTAGTCACGTTTACAGAGTTGTTATTTTTACTTTTTTTCAGCTGTCAATGTAGATTTTTCTTCACCAAAAAACGCTCGTGGATCGTAGAGGTTTTAATAATCAAGATCTAGATAAAGTAAGATCCTAGACGATTCTGAAGAAGACTAGTGGCTTTTAAAGTTACGTTATGGACAATTCGAAATCTGAAACGAAAAAAAACACACGTTGTTTTCAATTTTCGAGATGTTTATATGAACGTGTTTGACAAATATTTCAAGTGGGTCAATGTTTTTACAGCTAGGCAATTTGTGGCTGTGAAATGTCCGCCGGCTCATTTCATTTTATTAGTTTAAAACTAATTAAAAATGCTTTCCATTTAATCATTTCAGGAAGCGGTTTTTCATTTTGACATAAAATGCTGGCGTGATGGTTTGGCCAGAATTGTTATCAAGCCGTATAAATTTTCTTTAGTTTATCGTTTGTTATTTGCCGGTCTTACCATGTCAGTCTGTCTCGTCACTTCATTTGCATAGCTTTCTTGTCGAGTTGCTAATTGCAATTATTATGGAACTATGCTTGCAAATTAATTTTGCAACTCTCTCCTTTACAAAAAATTAACTGAAGAAGTAACATTATCACACCCTTTCTTTTGATCTTAATGGGGAACAATCCAGTTTTTAATTCAGTTTGCGGCTTACAATTAACACATAACCTATTTTAGTCTTAAATGACATTTATTACCGAACACACTGAATATACGTCACCGAAGCACGAAGTGTCACAGAAAAGTTTATACTTGTGAATATCACATAAAAAAAAGACCCGGGTGCATTTGTTGTCATGGTGAAGTTAATAAACCGGTTATTTGAGGGGAAAGTGCGTTACTGTGTACGCACCAAACAGGTAAGGGACAACCAATGAGATGCGAAAAAATATCGTCTGATTAAGTTCCGATTTATTTAACACTTTTGAATTCTCAAAACACGAAACATAACTTCTCCGAGCCGGGAATCAAAGCTTCGTTAGTAATACATTCGACCCTGAGATTCAATAACCTGGCACAGACGTATTTAGCGCAGGGTGCAAAATAATTCTTCGATTGATACTTTTTCTGATTCATCTCCACAAAACGGTGCGTATAAAAGGCATTTATTATCTTCCGTCAGGTTATACATCGCTTGTTGACAGAGCAGTCATCTCTCAAAATTCAGCTTAATTTGCTGATGAAAATCTTACCTTACACCGCATTGAATGCAAAGTCACGAATTTAAAACTCTTCATGGATAGAGTGGGAGTAACTATACAAGTTAGTTGTAGTTAATCACAAGCTAATATGCATATGCTGGCCGAATTGAGATAGACCGCTTGCAGTCCCCCTTTTCTCTTACGATCAGACCAGCGTTTTATCCCAGCGAGTGTGTGAGTGCAAAAAATGGTTGCATGGGCGTGGAAAAGGTGTCTCAACCCGTCGCCCCTTCTCTCGTGATTTCGAGAGAGAAACAGACTACAAGAAGTCTACGTAACTTCGACTGATATTTATCCTTTGTTTTGCAGTGATAATTTTCATTCAACTCAAGTTAAGTTTCGTCAGTTCCAATTAAATCTTGGATTTTATTTCACTCAAAAACTAACTGTGTTGAAAAACTATTTTACCCACTGTGAAAGAAAAACTGGTCTCCAATAAATATTTTGTCGTCATCGGTTTTTTAAACAATCACTTGGTGCAATGCCAAATACGAGCCACTTTGTTTTAAATTTCGGCTAAGATGAGTTAGTTTGTGCTTTGCTCCCTGTCGGCAAGTTTGGTTTATTTGATGTTATTGTAATAACAAGAGGAGATTTCCCATATCGAGTTTTAGTCAACACGAGATGTTTATTTGGAACATGATTAGTTCAATGAGATACATCTCTCGAACAGCAACACACAACACACGATTTTGCATCACTAAAATCATTTCGCTACAGGCCTTTAATACGAGAGGTGAAAAGGAGAAGGCAAAGAAAAATTTTGTTGTCAATGATCATTGAATCGACATTAAAGTAAACACAGCTGAGACAACTCTTTTTTCTCGTGTCAAAAAAACTCGGTGATACAAAATTATGGTAATTTGAGAAGACGGTAGCAGCTTTAAACATATGGCGACTTGGGAAACACTTTGTAATCTATATTCATCGGAAAGTGAACATTTGTTCTATAAAATAAACCCTTAACTTTCAAAATTGTTTCTCTGAGGAGATGAAATTTTAAGAACTGCTTTTCAGCAAGGAATATCAGTTTCATTAATGAGTCCAAATGGCTGGATAAAAATGAAAACCTGGCTACTCGAATATACAAATGTATGTAAGAAATGTTGAGGCAACTTAGGCATGCGGCAAGTTTTGTTATGAATATCATTCAATATTATTGAGAAGAACTTGTTAGCCCGGTAATTAAAATTCATAACCGTTTTTCTCTCTATCGTAAACCAGTAATGACTCTAATAAACTATTAAACTTTCCATTCAGACTTTTTTTTGCCGAAAATAGAAGGAGCTGCTGGCCTATTATAAAATTATAAAACCAAAACAGCGAAATCTACATTTTGGACAAAATGAAAAACCTAAGATGCACATCTTTTCTCTCCCTACTACTTTTAGGAATTTTCTACAATTAGCCTTTGGTGAATTACTCTTTAAGCCAATAAAACTGCAAGCTGGTAAAAACGACAGTTCACCGGCCTGAACTGAGCAAAAACACAAAACGCGCATGCGTCTTGAACAAGGTCATTTTCATTCTCGATCACAGGGTCTTCTTCTTTTTCTGATGCAAGAAATTGAGGGATCTGGAGTCGAGAATGGGGCATTGTGAGGGCGTCTGGATAGAGTCAATGACAAAAGACCCATAGTGAGCTATCACGGTTTTATTTATTATTATATTTTTAAAGACCCTTTAAAGGAGTTATGCGACGGGTGGCACATCTTTAAAAAGTTAGCTCAGATTTTTAAAGTTCATCGTTTCCCGTTCCTGTAATTTCTTTGTGGTTTATTAGTTTACTTACCTTAAAAAATATATTATTTTGATTATTCATTCTTTGAAGATAATTTTGTACATGGCAGACTAATTATAAAAAAAATCTTCTAGTATTTTTCATTGTACTTTGAAAAATACTAGGTTACTTCATTCGGTTGCGATGGCAACTTGGAAGCGTGGGTTGAAATGAGAGCTTGTCAGCTTGGAACTTATCAATTAGTTCCATTCAAGCAATGTTAACTCTAAGCCTACAATAGCTTAGAAAACTTGCTGTGTCGACTAAGAATTATTCTCAATTACCGGCGAGATTGATATTATCAATCCCTGATTAACTTCCCACAAACCCTTTCTTAATTAGTATTTGCCAGATCGATCGCGTAGTGGAAATGGAGTTTTGTCACTTTCTAGTTTAAATTATGCGATTTGAACGTTTTAATAAAACCGTGAGAAAATAATAAAAAAATGACTTGGATATGCAAAAAACCTTCTTCTTATATATAAGGGCTACGTTGATTAGCTAACAACGGAAACTCATATAATTAGGTTTCTGCTGCCGTGGCTTCTTTTGCTCAGTTTATAGTTAAGCATCGCACTGACTGGTAACGCGGAAGTCATGGGTTTAAATCCTGTTAAAACCTGAATTTTTTCAGGCTTCTTTGCAATCAAATATTGCTTACTGTGCGAATCAAAGAAGCGTCAGGGAATTCAAATATACACATTGTTTTACCAGAAAAGCTTTAAGAAAATAGCAATAAAATACTGAATACAGGAAAAAAAATAGACCAAAGGCAAAGGAAAATCCAAGCGCCTATATAAATCAAAGTGTTAACGTTTACGCTTTTCTAGCTTTTTCTGATTCGCATAGTAAATTGAAAATTAAACAAAACTTCGAAGATCATTTCTTCGCTTTTCACTCTATCCACACTAGTTCTGGTTATTTCATTTATATATATAACTTGTTAAATTGTATGCATACTCTGGTCATATTGAGTGTCAAATTGCACAAAAAGGAAAACTTCTTAATTAATCAGGTTTTCGGAAGAAGTTATTAAATTTTCATAATCCAAAATTGCACTTTTACGCTTTAGGTGCTAAAACCGATTTTAGCCTGTAAACGTACGACAGCTCACGGGAGTGTTCAAACGATTGATTGCGAATTTGGTATATACTATAATTGATTGCTTTTTATTGGGTAACGCTTGCTATAGAGTACACTCCATTGTATCAGTTCCAAACAACACCACTGCCTAATGATGCTACTTTTGTTTGCCTCGTTTCAGAAATTAAATTCACAACAACTGGCAAGGAGGCAAAGGACTTAAAAAGAGAATCATGAACAACACCACAGCAGACGAAGGTCTTCTTTTCAATGAACATATTGCTGTTCGCGTTGTACGCCTTGTCCTCTACCCCATTGTTTTCGTCATCGGTGTAATGGGAAACTTTTCAGTCTGTGCAATAGTCCTTGGTGCGAAGAGCAAAAAATTCCGTTCGGCGAAAGGATACTTCATTCTAAACCTCGCCTTGTCTGATTTAATGGTTTTATTTCTTTACCTTCCGTTCGACCTCGCGTACTTAGAGAACCAGTCCATTTGGCCGTTTGGGTTTGTGCTTTGCAAGTTTATCAACGTTTTGAGCTCTGTTTCTGTGACGGTCTCGGGAACAATGTTGATTTGCATCGGCTACGAGCGATACAAGACAATTGTGAAGACGCCGACGAGCCGTTTAAGCAAGAGAAAGGCTCTTGTGATGGTGATATTTACTTGGGTGTACTCATGCCTACTGCAAATACCATTTGTGTTCGCTTTGACAGTGGAACCCAGTGGAAGGTGTTTGATTGACATAAACTGGTGGCCCAACCAGCTTTCCTTCAATCTCACCTACTTCATGGCGTTGATAGCCCCGCAGTTCGTTATCCCATCACTCTGCATCATTGTTTTTTACGTTGGAATCGTCTTTCACTTGCGGAAATCTCACAAATTCAACAACAGGCGAGGGATTTACAGAAGTGTGGTTGTTGCCGAAAAAAGCGAGAAGCAAAACCGAAAAACAACTAAGTTATTGACCGGTTTAGTTTTGGTATACGCGATTTGTATCCTACCGCACAAGGTGATAATTTTAAGTATCTTGATAAATCCAGCATTGTTGTCGTCGCATTTCACCCGGCAGTTGTACGAGTTTGCGAGGCTTTTAACCACTGCAAACAGTTGCTTCAATCCCATTCTGTACACAACGTTAAGTCGCAGTTTCAGAAAGGATTTAAAGAATATGTTTTCTAAACAATCAGAAAACGATTCACACAGGTTTCTGAAATCTCTACCTGACACGCCTCGCATAGACAGACGGCACAATACACCGAACTCTGTTGTTCAGTTACGTGGGACAATAGTTAAACTAGCAAACGGTAACATTGAACGAGAAGACGGAGTGTAATTAAACAACAGATTGAATATATTATTATCAACATGAAACGGCTACATTATGAATTCTACTATATAAAATTTGCCGTGCCATGTAGTGTTCAATATTTTTTTTTGTGACAAGAGAACAATATTAGTATAACACAGAAAAAAATAAAAATACATTTTAAGCCTCGTTGGCACCAACTTAACATGTTTAGTTAAAAGCAATATAGAAAATTACATTAGCCAAATCTTATAAGCCTTAATTTTATGCTGAGTGAAAATAGGCTCCTATTGTGGATAAATTTAATGGAACTTTCAAGTCGGTTAACCAGAGCAACTTTCATGCTCGCCTATTTTAAACAGCTTTTAGACTATGATATGCTTAAACTTTGGTGTAAACAGGAGTATAGAGCAGCTTTCAATTGAGTGCCAAAGCAATTACAATGACCAACTGATCAAAACAAACGTAACCGCAACACAATGAACCAATCAGAACACGAAGCAACATATACGATACAAAATGGCGGCGCGCGGGAAATTTTACCCCCAAAATGGCTGATACCTGTATCCAATTTTTCCGTACACTTGAACATGTTACCAATTTATTTTAACCAATTTTAAGTTTAGACAATATTTCCAAAAATTTAACGGCAATTTGTTCCAAAAGTGGAGGTTTCCTTTAGCCGACGCAAAGCGCGGGAAAACCGCGTGTGACCAAGTCGTGATTGACTTTAGTTTCATCCGATTGGTTGAGTAGGTGGCGCGAGTTTTTGAAACCAATCATAGAGCATTGTTAAGTAAAACCAAACCAATTCCGGATTATTTTCGACACTCAATAGTAAACCGCTCTATGTTCTTGTTATGTATAACAACACTAAAATTAACCCTTTAAGCTCCATATGATCACCATTAACAATTATTCGCCGAAGGCGAAGTGAATATTTAACAATTATTCCATGAGCCCGCGTTGGATATGAGAGGATAAATAGCCAACGAGCGCGTAGCGCGAGTTGGCTATAATCCTCTCATATCCAACAAGGGCGAATGGAATAATTGTTTTATTAAAAACCTCACTAAACTAAACTTCGGTATTACTTTATCAATGGGCTGAGTGATTTTTCAGTTCAATCTAAATGAAGCATCATTTGTATGAAAAACGGCGGCAAAAAGTCTGGCGCGGTCTGCCAGTTCAGTTTATAGCACAGTGAATGAAAAGAGAGCTCTAAAGTTTCGTATATTCTGGGAAATTGTGTAAATGGTTTAGCTTAAAATGGAAAGATCAGAAATAATTGTGGCGCTGAACATTATATTCATTTTACAAGTTGAATGAACAGCTGAACGGATTGTTTACGGCGAGCAAATCGTGTACGACTACAAAATCAATTGTGTTGAAACCAGCGAAGCTGAGCCAGTTGAATCAAGTTCACTGAAGTAAAAAGCAATGGAAAGCGTCGATATCTACATGGATGGAGAGAAAAAGAGTGATCTTCGAAGATACTTTCACTGTGAAGTGATCATGATATTTGATTGTACTTTACCATCACGAACGCTCGACGAACTGTCGTATGCTTCTTCTCCGATATTTAACTGAGATTGTGCTGATTTTAAAAGCTTAGTCCAGCTGGAATTGACAAGCTTCTTCGAAACACAAGGTAACTACTGAATAGGCTAAGCTTAAACTTGTGTTGTAAACAGGTTTTCATTCATTTTGAACGAATTTGTGCAGATTTGTATTGCGGGTTTTCGAATTTTACCGTAAATTGCTTCAGGCTGCGCTTCCTTTAGTGTGCGTTCAGTTGCATTTGTTGTACATTAATTACAGGCATTTCCCATTAAATTTTTCGTTCAAAACTTTGCTGCATTTTTCTATCAGTTCTGTTACTTCGTCTTCAGTCAATTCTGCCGCGAAACAATTGTCTTCGGCGGCCATTGTTCCTTGCCGAGAGGAAAACAAAATCAGCTCTCTCTCTCTCTCTCTCTCTCTCGCTGACGCGTTCATGTTTGTCGGAGCTGGTATATCAGCTGTTAGACTGTCTCCGTTTAACCAATCAAAAGGCTAGAAATCTAATATCCGTGGTCCAGTTTTTAATAATGGGGAATATTCACCAATATTCACGAGCCTGAGGCGAATAATTGTTTTATAATATACAAATTGCAGGTAAAATGTCGAAACTGGAAAAATACGAAAATATTCCGCCATTTTTTTCCCCGAGACAAAAAAATTTGAACTTCGCGGCATTTCCAAATAAGGTAGAGAGGGTATAATGCCTCTGAGACCATGAGTGGGGAACCAATCAAATTGCTTGAAATGCATTATCCCATGGTTAGTATATTATAATACAAATTCTTCTTACTGGTCTCCGTATATTTCTTGTAGTACTAGTTATAATTAGGATAATTATTTTAGCTTTCAAGACAATTTCCCAATGGTGATCATTTCCTCAATTCTTATGACCTATTTGATTGATCATGTATTGATATGGCAAGGAGAAATGAGATGTTGATCACTTCTGGGAGAAGAGACGTTGCAATAAGCCACGTTTCTAACCTGACCCCGACCAGGCTAAAGGCCCGAACAAACGGCCACAACAACCTCTCAAACATTTCAAGAACAAAAGAAATGTTGTCACAACATTGTTGTGAGGGGTGGTCAAACGGTCTCAACATCGGCTCACAACAAATGTTGTGAGAACGTTGTGACAAATGCTGTGACCGTTTGATCGGGCCTTAAGTGAACACAAAAGAGGATTTATATTTTATTTAGCTTTCTTTGTATCTACGTCTTTCATGGTAATTGGAAAAAAATAAACTTTTAAACAAATTTGGAAGCCACTCGCCTACAGGTTAATTCACCTACAATGACTGACGTTAATTAGCCTACACTGTTACACCGGGACTATTACCCAGCCTTTATGCAACAAACTCATTAAAAGATGACCGATACTCAAATCTTCTCGGCATATGCAATAGTACATACGCCGGCTAATGAGCATAAATAGCTCAGAAAGGTCACTAAATCATTCGTGTCTCAAACAATTCTGATGGTTGCAGTTTATTAGCACAACTTCAAAATACAGAACTGATGTGTACTTTCTAATAAAAGTTGATACAGTGACACCGCATTAATACGACCACTAACGGGCACAAACAACGGCCACCAAAATCTGGTCTGGTCTAGGGTGGCCATATTTGTGCAGTTTACAACTATTGAGTGTCGAAAGTAATCGCTGAACTGCTTTAGGTTTGCTTTACTACGCTCTATGTCCTCTATGATTGGTTTAAAAAACTCGCGCCACCTATTCAACCATTCAAAACCAAAAGCAAAACCAATCGCGACTTGGTCACACGTGTTTTCCCGCGCTTAGCGTCGGTTATGCACATTTACTTCGAGTTCTCATTGGTTTATTGCGCTCTTTACGTTTGTTGTGATTGGCCATTGTAATTGCTTTGGTCTTCTTCCACTGTAACGGGTTTCTTAAAATAAGAAATAACTAACTGAGCGTTTCGAGACGGTCGTATTAACGAGGTGGTCGAAACGCGTTTTATACTGTACTGAAAAACTAGAACGTTCGCCAGTATCTTAGTACCCTGGGTACCAGAGGTTTATTTCTCGCGTCGCGTCGGGATCGGCCGGAGGTCGACGCCCCGAGCGGCGTAAGGCGTAAGCGCGGGTCATAACTCTCTATGATAGAGACTTTCATAACCAGAAACCGCGCAAGAAAAGCCTCTGGCACCCAGGGTAGTATCTTAGTAACTCGGCGAATTTAATTGACAGACATGTTAGCTGTGTTACAGGACATTGCTTTTTTCAAAGAGCGGTTTTCAATTGAGTGTCGAAAGCAATCCGGAATTGCTTTGGTTTTGCTTTGGTTTTGCTTTACTACGCTGTGATTGGTTTAAAAAAAAAATCGCGCCACCTACTCAACCAATCAGATGTAAAACCAAAATCAATCGCTACTTGGTCACACGCGTTTCAGTTCCGCGCTTGGCGCCACTTACGTGTATTTACTTCGAGTTCTCGTTGATTCATTTTGTTGTTTACGTTTCTTGTGATTGGCCATTGTAATTGCTTTGGTTTTAATTTACGACACTCAATTTACAGTCACATTCTCTATTTCACAAACAGGTTAAGTCGTCGAGGCAGCCGCATGCGACTTTTTATGCTTCAAAATTTCAGTACTCGTAAACGAGAACTGTGTTTGGCACGTGTTGCAGAAATGTGGCTTTCTTAACCGTTCAATCGAAGAATCAACGGCAGCTGATTTGTCTGTCGTCTGCGACTGCTCAGCTCCCGCTGAGTCGTTCGGATCAACGGGCTCTTCATGCTGGCATTCCTCTTGATGCTGCAACCTTTCTAAAACAGTCACCAACATTTTCTGTCCGCATTTCTCGCAGCGCCAGTGCTTAGCAATGTATTGAGCAGCCGCCGAGGCAGCCTCGGCCATAACAGTATCCTGTAGGCAGTTGTAGGTCAGGTATTCGTTCACACGGACGCCCCCTTTGGTTGGGTGTGGCTCCGAGCCTCCTGCGAAAGGGAACGCGTCTTTAAACTCACGATCATTCTGAGTTTGACGAAGGGGGCCAAGGTATAAATACCGGCTTTCAGATGGCAGAAGGCGTCGAAGCGAGTAAGAAACATCACTGTCAAGGAATTCGGACAGCTTGTTTGCCAGGTGACTCTCTAAGTCGAGTTCTTTGTTCCGTCGCGTTGCTGAAGTCCGCTCCGGTATGTCTTTCATCTCTTCAAATCGGAGCTTTAACAAGCGCGCCCACGTGACGCGTAGCTGCTGGACAGCGGACACCACCTTCTGTCCTGTCGCGTTGTCTGGAAGAGAGATTTCGAGCCAACAGTCAACAACAAAGCGAGTTAAATCCCCGTTAGTGTCCAGGCTATGGGCAAACAGCAGGAGGGTCTGTAGGGCTGGGACTCGCATGGCATTTACCAAAAAAGGTTTGCTGGTCTCCAGAAGGGAGACATACGTCAACAACTGATATTTAACAGACGTGTCCGTGAGTTGCAGTAGTTGTGGTCGATTGGCGAACACACTGGTGGGAAGAACCTGTAGAAACTGCTTCGACTTGCTATGAAACAACTGCTCTGAGTCCCTCTTGTTTGTGTTGTTCTCATCCGGCAAAGCAAGGTTGGGGTACAACCCACTGCAAAGAATAATCTTCAGTAGATTGATATCACGCAGCGTGAAGCTACGCCTGGCTGTACTTCCGGCCTCGAGTTTGTCCAGGTCGTGCGTGAGTTTAAATTCGAGATCCCGGATGTCAGTCTTAGTCTCCTCCTCCTGCTGCTCCTCGCCTCCGCTCAGCTCGTCTTCATCTAGCTTCAACATTTTTGTTTTCCTCGCTGTCTTGCGATGGTCTCGTTTCAACCTCTTCAATTCCCGCCTTTTATCTTTCTCACGATCCCGCTCGTCCTCGTCCTCATCCCGTCCCTCGGGATCCAACAGGTGATGATCCCGCAATAACAACTCAAACTGGCGCTTGAGTTTTGACATTTCGTAGAAACGCTGCTCTTCCAGGCCTCTGCGCTTGCACCATTGCCGAGAAGAACTTCCGTGACTTTTAACCTAGAACGCCAAATGAACTAGATTTGTTTTTCTTCTTTTCATCAATCGACATTTCTACGGAAGTACAGTCGAAGCTCTCTGAGCGGACACTCACGTAAGCGGACAGGTAACCTATGAATAGGCTTCGCAGTGGGGATGCCTGGGAAGCGAGCCGACAGGCTAGCGGACAGCTCTACTTACGGCCACCTTGACAAAACCCCGTTTGAACTTTAGATCATACAAACTCTGTATTTACACATTCCCGTAAGCGGCCAGCTCCAGCTGCGGCAACTTCTTCTGCTTCCCGAGGATGTCCGCTTACGGGAGCTTCGACTGTACTGTCAGCTATATCTACGTAATCTATCAAATTCCGCAATATTTGTGCCGGCTTATATTTTTAAAAGAGGTGATTGGGTAACGTCACTTTTCTATCGCCATAACTTGAGGTAGCTGTTTTACAAACAGTCATTAGAAAGCCATTCTAAAGGCTGGATCAAACGTGAACGGCGAGAGACGTCGAGAGTTGAGACTGAGTTCGACGAGAGTTTTCTCTCTCTATCTCTCATCGACTATCTTCAGCGCGCGGTTAAACGATCTGAGAGTTCGCGAGAGCTGACATCATCTGACTGTCAAACGAGCGAAAACTCTCGTCGACTCTCATCAAAATTTGAGCAGGTTCAAATTTGATGAGAGCGCCAGAGAGTCAATGAGAGCGCCTGATAATTGGCGGTCAAACAAGAGCGAGAGTTTGAACTCTCGTCAACTCTCGATGATGACTCGCGTTTGATCCGGCCTTTACTTAAGTTACCTTTTTACGCGAAGGTTGCTTGTTCTAAACTAACCTGTAGCCACTCATCATAGGCATTCAGGAGCGTAAACAGGTCGCCATGGTCAGACTCTAGAGGCTGCCTTAGCGACGCCACAACCGAGTCATATCCCATCTTTTGTGTGAAAGGGGACTGGACACTAAGAGCGGCAGCTATAATCATCACGGGCTCAATGACGTGAAACACTGAGCCAATCAGAAGCACCTTTCCAATGACGACATCAACAGGCAGCTGAGCCAACATCTGGCCAATCGGAGTCAAGATCTCGTCATCTGTTAGAGCGCCTTGTTGCTTGAGAGTGTGAATTGAATTTTCAACGTTCGAGGCTGGTGGCGGTTCTATGAAGGGAAACTCCCGGATGCGATTGATTCCAAGAGCCACCATCTGTAGGATGATGGAGTCTAGAGGAACGAGCTGAATCTCGGGAGTGGTGTATTGCGAGAAGGCTTGGTAATCATTCTCAGAATACAAACGAAAACACACGCCAGGACCCGTGCGACCTGCAAATAATAAAAAAATTTAAGAATTGAAAAGATAATACAGTGGAAGCTCTCTGAGCGGACACTATTGTAAGCGGACAGCTTTACTTATGGCCGCCTTGACAAACCCCGTTTGAACTCTACAAACTCTCATACCGTAAGCGGCCAGCTCCAGTTGCGGACACTTTTTCTGCTTCCTGAGGGTGTCCGCTTACGGGAGCTTCCGACTGTATAACCAAACACATCGAGCACATTGAATAATTGGCGGCTTGGCCGCGATAGGCTTTGCGAGCACTGGACGGACTCTTTTTTCGAGCCTCAGCATCAATGAACCAATCAGAACTCGAAGCAAAAACATGCAACCGGCGCCAAGCGCGGGAAAACGCGCGTAAGCCAATTAAGCCACACTCGTTTTGGTTTTGTTTACTCCTGATTGGTTGAAAACCAAACATGTTTGCTCTGATTGGTTAGAGCAGGTTTCACGTGTTTTTAGAACCAATCACAGAGCTACGTAAACGTAACCCAAAACAAACACATTTAGTTACTTTGAGCAGTCAATTGAAAACTGCTCTAAACAACAAAGTAAAACCACTGACATAAAATAAAGCCACTAACCAGCTCTTCCCTTGCGCTGTTCTGCACTCGCTTGACTAATCCAGAACTCACGCAGTCGCTGCATTTTAGCCTCAGTGTCAAAGCTCATCTCTTTTACCTGTGGATAAACAGGTGACGATCTTAGGACATACTTCATATGGAGAAACCTTTCCGGACCAAACCGTTTTCGGCTGATGAGAGGATTAGTCTTATCATTTTCAGTTGAAATGAGAGATAAGAGATTGTATGTTTTAGTCTAGATAAGTTAAAGTCTATACAATCGGACCAAAGTAGC
Source organism: Desmophyllum pertusum (assembly GCA_029204205.1). Taxonomy (NCBI): domain Eukaryota; kingdom Metazoa; phylum Cnidaria; class Anthozoa; order Scleractinia; family Caryophylliidae; genus Desmophyllum; species Desmophyllum pertusum. The sequence goes on along the minus strand of MU825405.1, from coordinate 2,220,635 downwards.
CCACACTGCTGGAGCTTATCCTGGTTTCTGTGGCATGAAGTGACTAGGAGTATTGCTACTCCTCCTGGATGGGATGCTAGTCCATCGCAGGTTACTTCCCAGCATTTTGTCAGGTTGCCTTCACAGTTCGCCAGTACCTATTTATACTCCTGGGTGCAGAGAGGCACTGCGCCGGAGAGTAACGTGTCTTCTCCAATGACACAACACAATGACCCTGGTATAGAATAACACTTTACATTTTGAAAATAAGAAATAAGAGTTTGCCTATCACTAAGTACATTATGTACAGCAAACCTAAACACTGAGTTACCAAATGAAACGAAAAGTTGATGGGAAAATGGCCGGCTTGGAATATGTATAATCACTTCGCCGTATATCGCATTTAGTCTGGAATAGGGCTGTAAAAACAGCATTCCTTGGTCTTGGCAGGGTTAGGGTTTCTAGCGTTGAGAGGCACACCCTTACCCAGTGTTCCTGGGAGTGCGCTACCCTCCCCCCCCCCCCCCGGGAAAATCAAAGTATCTTTTCAAAACAACCAAACCTGATAAACAGAGGAGTATATAATAAGAATACGTTACCTTTCCAGAGTCCACAATGAACCTTATACCATCTATTGTGATAGAAGTCTCAGCAATGTTTGTGGACACAACACATTTACGAACACCCTCAGGGGCCACATCAAATACCTACAGAAACAATTCGACACAATTCGGAATTCTTAAAGTTCGAAGCTAAAAATATTTCCATTTTCCACCTTACGCACGGTACGCCTGGATAAAGGAGCTATGTTATTACCCTCAAATCTGCGCGAGATATTAATATTAACACAATACATGTAGTTTATTAAGTAAGGAAAATACCAAGACAATAAAAATGAAAACGGATCTAGGACGGATAATGAGTGATATTTTTTTTTTACCCAAATAACGGCTTCGAATGACACTAGACTAATGATAGATTGTTGAAAAAGGCTTTTTCCTTTAATTCCCACCGCCCCATTCCTCTCGTTTTTGTGGCTTCACCACTCGCATATTTTGTCATTGCGCGGACAGCGGACCAAACCGCCAGCTACGCAGGTTACTTTAAATACAACATCTGAAGTAAAAATAGGAAAAACAAATAAAAATGAATTCCAACCTTGTCTTGTTCATCCACTGACAGTGAGCTGTGAAGTGCAAGTATGATCCATCGGCGAGACTGTTGCGCATACTCCTTGGCGGCGTTAACAACCGCTGTAATTTCTGCCATGCCACTGAGAAACATCAGAACATCTCCACGCTCGTCTGATGGGTACTGCACAAAATCAAATCAATATTATTTATATTTTACAATATAGTCGGGGGAACAAATACCTGTTGACAGTGAAATCCCGTCGCCGAGCCCGCGATTTTCGTCCCGAAGTTGTTAAGCAACATGACGTATCCTCATTGTACTATCCTGGCGTGACAGATTTCGGAGTACTTGTTCGCGCTATTTATTGATTGGGTAATAAGAATCGGAAACTCTTCGAGGGCTTCAACGAAGATTTGACAAAACGGCACTTGTTCCCGACCACTGAATAATCTAAACGTCATTTGTTACTGAGTAAAAAGGGCGTAAAGGAAGCGAAAGGAGAACGGACTGGGAACAAGGTGATGGCGGTGAATCAAATAAACAACAACTCAAGAACATATTTTTTTCGTACAAAAAAAAAATACTCACAAAAAAACAAAAGTTCGACTGTCAAATAACGTAAAATTACCCAACACGAAAAACTGCAGGTAAATTATAAATGGAGGGAAGGGTAGGGAATTGATGTAGTCGTTTCACCCGTCTGTCACCCCCACCGCGTAGCTAAACATTAACTTCTCCCCTCATTCCCGCTTTATTCAAGTTAACGAGAAAATAATACCTTAACCTTCTTTTGTTTCTTTAGCAAGCAGTGTGCGCGGAAAATTAGCCGGTATATGTTTAACGATAGTAACGTAACCAAACGAGTTCCTTCGATAGCTCAGTTGGTAGAGCGGAGGACTGTAGAGTCAGTAGAGCGCGATAAGTCATCCTTAGGTCGCTGGTTCGAATCCGGCTCGAAGGAAACTTTTGGTTGTCATATTATTTTTTCTCAAATTAAAAGCCGGCTTGTAAATTACCTAAACTACAGATTACTGTACGATAAAGAGTATATGTATATATAGAGGGGAAATGCCACAGCCTGTTGATATGAAAATCCATAACAAGGGTTAAGGTATAAGGGTTCGTACCCTTTTGTGCACCAAAAATTCAAGACTTTTCAAGGACCTAAATGACCTAGATCTAATTTGTCAAGGATACATAGTTTAAACGAACAAGTTTAAAAGGAAAAAGAAACAGAATTTCAACAAACCTTATGATCTATAAGCTGCATTATTCTGACGTACGGGGTGGGGTCCAGTCTCTCCGAACGACGTGAGCTGCTCGAAAACTGTTGAAAAAGAGCTCCACAAATTAATAATAGTTTTGGATAGCAAGAAAATAATATGACGTATAAAATTCTGTTAATATAAACAATGAAAATCAGCAAGTGGCGATAAAACGTTTCACATGAACTCTGTAAATAGGAAGGTGTCGCTACATGTATATACTTACAGTATTTGATAATCAACTTGAATTTTTTTTTGTATTTTTTTTTTTTTGAAGTTGATAAAGGTAAATTTACCGGCGTAGTGAATTTGGAAGGCTGACATTTCAAGTGTTAGCTCTTCGTCGGAGTAAAGTGGAGGATTGTGGGTCGCGAATTTAGGAATCAATCAATGGTGATGATTAGGAGGCTAATGCTACACTTACCTCAACTTTCGGAGGCTGGTACCGAACTTCAATGGGATATAAACGACCTGGAATCTGCGACACAAAGGAAGACGTTTTGCAATTATTTAAAATACATGTACATGTATAGCGCCACAACTGCAAGACCTGAATGAGAAGAATCAAGGGAAGCGCAGGTATGGCTCTACTTTATTATCCAGTGCTCAATTTTCACTGTCGTTTCGGATTCACCAATGTGTGAGGGTATGAATTCAAAATAATTTGAACGTCTGTAACCAGAGCTTTCGGTTTGATTTCTTTCCGCCGCTAGTCAACATTGATGGCACTTCTTCTTTCAAAGTACAAAACAAAAGCAAAGATTATTCACTTCCTTGCATACATGTAGAGCAGTTTTCTAATGAATCACTCTGGCCAATCACAACAATGCAAATAACACGTTGAACCAATCAGAACTTGAAGAACAAACATGCAACAGGCACCAAGCGCGGGAAAATGCACCTAAGCAAAGTGACGATTGGTTTTGGGTTTGCTCCTGATCGGTTGAAAAAATTTGTTAGAGCACATTGCATTAGAGAGCTTGCAAAACAGAACCAAAGCAAACACAACATTACTTTTCAAACGAAAACCTTTCTAAAGTCAGTTGAAGTTCAAGCCATCAAATGTTAGCTACAAACCTGAATGACAGGTGCCCCTGTAAAGTAACCGGAAAACAAACTGAAAGCAAGAGAAAAAGAGAGAAAAAGTTATGCCATATACACTCGTAAATGAGTCGGGGTCGTAATAGTTACCCCACCCACCCTAAATGAGTCGTAATTTCACATTTACAAGGATACCCCACCCACCCATCCTCTTACCTGATGTTTATAGTAGCAGACATCAGAACCAGTTTGAGATCAGCGCGTGCCTGCAGCAAGCCACGTAACACACCCAGTAAAAAATCCCCGTGAATATGCCTCTCGTGTACCTCATCCACCACGATAACACTGTACTGACTAAGGGTGGGGTCGGTGGTTAATTGGCGCAGCAACAAGCCTATACAGGTATAACCGAAAATGAAAACCGTTTAGCCTACAGAACAGGTGACTTGGCAGGATTTGTGTCATATAGTCACGCATGTCACACGTGACGAGAGGAAGAGAAGGTAAAAGTACATGTATGCATTGGGCAGCAGATGTACAGCAACACCTTCCCCCTCTCTCGTAATTCCCAAAAGTAAAAATCCCTCTGATAATCAATGACAAAAATATAGAAGAAAAATGCAGGTAACGTTTACCATTTCTTTAATTTTTCTAAGGATAAATTATCATGCATTTAACTTTTCCAAATTTTTAACAATTAAAATTCAAAAATAAAACCGTCACAGCCATTAGGGAAAAACATTGCAACACCGATACAAATAATTATTTACAGATACATGTGACTGTATTATTCAAGTACATGAAAACATCTACGTACGTTAAATATGTACATACCTTCCGTCAGAAACAAAATCCTTGTGCCAAGGGTTTTGCTGCTTTCAAACCGAATCTGTGATCGGAAAAGTTAGTTATTTTGATGCTACATGTACACAATGTACATAAAATTTGGCATGTCAAAGTAGACACTGTAGAAATGCTGTTCTTTTAGCAAAGGCAACAGTTTTGATGCAGGACAAATCTAATCATTATTTTATTCTTAATACAATATGGTTTTGGAAGCTTTACAGCTCATGTAGGAATGCAATAAATGATTAGATAATGAAAATGGATTGTGCAACAGGGTTTGTACTCTTTTTCAGTTACCAGAACATTCCTAGGACTTTTTCAGAACTCCTGTAGATTTTCCAGACTCCAAATGCACAAGCTACAAGACTAATGTATCATTTGTTCTTCAACACATCTTTTTCTCATTTTGCCTGAAATTTCTTCACCCAAGATAGTTTTATTTTGTGACTGTTCTTTTCTTTGCTTAAACAATAACTTGTTATCCAGGACTTTCCAGTCCTGGAAAATGCCAGAACAAAATTCCAGAACTTTTCAGGATTTCAATGACCCGTATGAACCCTATATGCAAGACAATCTCAAATCAAATCAACTTTGCTTTTCAATGAGGGTGACATATAACAGTCTTGCAACATGTGGCCCTCAGATTCCAGATCAAATTAAAATTTAGAAGTGTTGGTTTTTGAGGAAGGAGGAATATCACGGAACCTAGAGAAAAAACAATATTTCCACACAAGGAAATTCACAAGCAGACATGGGTGTCGCCAGATGGAAGAACAAAAAATCAGATAGATCATACTCTGGTAAACACAAAATTTAGAACCTCAGTGATAGACACCAGGGCCATGAGGTCAGCAGATGTGGCCAGCGACCATTACCTTGTACGATCGACCATCAGATTAAAGCTCAAAAGAGCACCGGTGACAAAGAGCACTAGGAAGAAGTTTGACACACACAAACTCCAAAACAATGATATATGCAGAAGGTTCAGCATACAGCTAAGGAACAGATTCAGGTGCTAGAAGTAGAAGAGCCAATGACCGACGAAGAAGATGAAGAAGTGGAAAGGAAAAGTGAGATAATGGAAAAAGCTTATGTTAAAACAGCAGAGGAGGTGCTAGGGTACAAGAAAAAGAAAAACAAGCCATGGTTAAGTCAGGAAACTTGGACTCTTATAGACCAAAGGAAAGCCATCAAGCAGAAGATAGTCGGTGCAAGATCAGAGAGACTAAAACAAAGATGGCAAAATGAATACCGAGAGAAGGATAGGAAGTTAAAAGACAGGTTAGGGTGGATAAAAGAAGATGGACTGAAGAGATTGCAGAAGAAGCGGAAAATGGGGCTAAGCAACAACACATGAGGACACTGTATACCCTGACCAAAGTATTGAGCAATGAGAGGCCAAGGCAGAGTGCTGCAGTAATGGACAAAAACGGCAAGACCCTTAACGATGAAGAAAGTAAAACCAAACGATGGTTGGAGCACTTTACCGAGATACTAAATAGAGAGAACCCTAGTAACCCAGCAAGTGAAATGGAGATAGAACTGCCGGATGAAATAGAAGAAATTGCGACATCTGAACCAAGCAGAGCCGGAGTAAGGAAGGCAATAGGGCACCTGAAGAATGGAAAAGCGCCAGGTATCGACAACATATAAGCAGAGCTGCTTAAAGCTGACATTGACTATGCTACCACTAAAGTCAAGGAGATCATAGACATAGTGTGGAGAGAAGAGAAGACACCAGGAAAATGGAGGAAAGGACTGATTGTCAAACTGCCGAAAAAAGGAAATCTGAAGGAATGTAAAAACTGGCGTGGAATTACGCTGCTGTCAGTTGTCAGTAAGGTCATGGGGAGAATTGTGATTGACAGGATACGAACTGGAGTAGAGTCGAAGCTCAGAAAGGAACAAGCGGGTTTCCGACCAGGCAGAGGGACTACTGAGCAAATCTTCATATTAAGAAATATCATCGAACAGTCAATAGAGTGGCAATCATCATTGTACGTTAATTTCATAGACTTCGAGAAGGCATTCGATTCAGTCCACAGGGATAGTCTATGGCTGATTATGAGAAGCTATGGCATACCATCCAAGATAATCAACATGGTGAAAACACTCTATGAGGACTTTGAATGTGCGGTAGTAGATGGACAGAACACAACGGAGTGGTTTAAGATCAAAACAGGAGTGAAGCAGGGCTGTAACATGTCAGGTTTACTATTCCTATTAGTCGTCGACTGGGTAATGAGAAACACATTGCAAGAGGGAAACACCGGAATAAGGTGGAAGTTCACCACAAAGCTTGAGGATCTCGACTTTGCGGATGATATAGCCCTTTTATCATCGACCAAGCAACACATTCAGACCAAGACCGATAAGTTGGCCCATGAAGCAGAAAGGGTAGGACTGAAATTTAATGTGGACAAATGTAAACTGTTGCGAATAAATTCGCGGAGCAACGATGCAGTGGAAGTGAATGGCCAAGGAATAGAGGATGTTGATAGATTTGTGTATTTGGGAGCTACAGTTTCCAGAGAAGGCGGAGGCACTCAAGACATCCACAACAGAGTAGTTAAAGCGAGAGGGGTATTCTTGAGATTGAAAAAGATCTGGAGCAGCAAAAGCATCTGTCGACGAGCTAAAGTCAGGCTTTATAAGACACTGGTGAAGCCAGTCTTGATGTATGGCTGCGAGACGTGGAAGATGAACAAAAGTGATGAAGATAAAATCGATGTCTTCGAAAGCAGATGTCTTAGGCGGATATTTAAGATATGCTGGCAGGATAGAATTACAAACAAAGAAGTCCTGCAGATGGCTGAGATGGAAAAGCTCAGTGAGGACGTGCGAAGGAGGAGATGGAAATTCATCGGCCACATCATGAGGAAAGACCCAAACAATGACTGCAGGATTGCATTAACCTGGACTCCAGAAGGGCAACGAAAACGGGGCAGACCAAAGACAACATGGAGAAGGACGGCAGAGAGAGAAAGGGAAAAGACTGGATGGAAGAACTGGGGTGAGGTACAGATCGCAGCGGCTGACAGAGCTGGTTGGAGGGACAGTGTTGAGGCCTTATGTGCCACATGGCACGAAGTGGATAGATAGATAGAGAAAAACCCTCAGAGCAAGTTATAGAACCAACAGCAAACTCAACCAACATGTGACTCCCGGCTGGAATCAAACCCAGGCCGCACTCACTGTGCTGTCCCTGCTGTTAAAAAAATTATCAGCCAAGGGAAGAAATTAAAGAAGCTTGTAATGAGTTCTTGTTTACCATCACTTTACCTGATATGCTACTTGAGATCCATACTCATTCAGTGTTTCATAGCCTACTCTTTTAGCCAATGAAATGCAAGCAATCCGTCGTGGTTGAGTGCAGGCAATCTGTGAGAAGCCGGCATGTAAAAGATACTGAGGAACCTAAGAAAGAAAAAGTTAAACAACACACACTGCCATTAACAAGAAATTAAATATCAATTATTAAAATATTAATTACTTCTATTGGATGAGATACATACAGTGATAACACTGTTAAAGGAAGAACTATAGTCATGTACCACGTTTTTCTTTAGACTCAAATTTACTGGCTACACTGAAGAGCTGTCTCAAACTGACGACGTTGGGTATTTTAATTGCCTTACATGTTTTATTGTTTCATGTGTGTTAAATATATGTCATAAAGCATATTAGTTCTACAGAACTAGCCAAAGCCATGTACATGTACAACTGTATTATACTCTGTCATAAAACACTTCTCTTCATTGTGTTCTCAAATCCCTGGCATGTTTCATGACAGTATAATACATGACTTTGGCATCTTTATTTGTTAAAATGTTATTAATAGTGACATACCTGTGTTGATTTTCCACAACCTGTGTCGCCAGCAATAATGACCGCCTGATTGTTTCCCACAGCGTTGACAATCTGCTCCCTGAAATGACTTATGGGAAGGTTTGCTTGATCCTTCTTTAACTTCACTAACTTGGAAAACTGCACAGGCCAGAGAATGAGAAATATAAAAACAAAACTTTTTTGCGCTCAGTGTATGTTGCCCTTATTGGCTAGCACAACAGGCTTCAGATCCAGAGATCCAAGGTTTAATGTGTGGTCACCTCCAACAGAAGGGTTTTTTGGTTTGAGCCCCCACCCCTGGAATTTCCAGTTTATTTAGCTTCATACTTTCTTTTAAAGATTTTGGCTTTTGAGACCCACTCCCCCTTGGAATTTCCAATGACCTTCCTTGGGGTGGGTATGGATATTTTCTGCAACCGAACAATAAGCCCTAGCCAAATGTCTTGCTGTGTTCTTGCAGGCATGACAGCTGCACTTAAAGAACACTCACATGAGTGCCTCTGGCTTAACCCTGGTGTATAAATGCGCTGACCTACATTTACATGTAAAAAAGCTCTGAACATTGCAATTGGACAAAAATATACAAATAAAACTATTTCAGGTTAATCAGCTGTGAAGGATTAGTGTATCATCCAGGGGAGGTACTGTAGTCAATACTACTGGTCCAAGTTAACTAAATACCCACGGCACCTGATATTGAGCCAATACGCTTGAAAAAATAAATAGTGTTACTGTAAAATTAATGTACTTGTACATGACTGTACCTTTTGTTTTTGACAGAAGTCAATATAAAACAGTAAGATGGATTTAAATTCCAAAAAATCTTCTTTTGACAACTCTCTAGAATGTCTTCCACTTTTCTTGTCTGAAGAGGAATAAACTGAAGAAAAAAACATGGACATGAAAGCACATTCAGCTTTGGAGAATATAACAATTATTTTATTGTGTGGTTCCAGAAAATATCCATACCCCCCACATGGAAGGTTTTTGGTTTGAACCCCGGCCACCTGCCTGGAAATCCAAGTTTAGCTGCATACATGTACTTTTAGGAGTTCGCTTTTAAAATTTGGCTTTGAGACCCCCCTCCCCCTCTGAATTTCCAATGAACTTTGTTGGGGCAAGTATGGATATTTACATGTAATTCTGGAACTGCACATTATATAAAATTATCAACATATATAAATATATTATAATAATAAAATAAGGTACTATTATACAACTAGTAATATGTGACTCGCAGGTCCTCGGAACCAATCACGATGGGGAGGAACTGTTGTTAAACAACGTATTAAACTTCCCCATACAAATTTGATCGATAAACACAAGCTAAGCTTGGAGCAATTCTTGAGTAGGTGTTCCTGTTTCTGTTTACATTTTGAAGGCAGATAATGTCAAAGTCAGTGTTATTAACCAAAAAACAAAAAGGAAAAAGAAATGGCACGGGAGGATTTGAACCAAAAAAAGGAAAAAGGAAAAAGAACCCCAGGCAGATTCGAACCCACGCCCTCCAGTCCCTAAGATCAGATTTAAAGGAAAGCGCCTTACACCATTAGGCCACGAGCGCGCCGTGTGACGTCATTTCCGGCCACACACCATTGTCAGAAAAAAAACCCTGTAAACTCCAGGTCGAGATTTGATAATTTATTATAATAAATAATTTATCATAAACCTTGCACACTTGGCCTTGCTTCATGAGGAATAATATAATATTATTATGATTATAATAATTTATTACATTGAAGTCATGTTTTACATACATGTATATATATACATTGTATGAAGAATTTGAACATGAACTGGTTCAGCTGTGCTACTGTACATGATTGTACAATTATATTATTTAGTCTGTACATTGTACCTTTCTTTGTCCCTGTGGTGCTGAATCCTGTCACATCACGAACATCTTTTGACAACAGGGCAACATTTATTTTATATCTTCTGTCGTATGATATTGGAAGGCCTAGTTTGGAAGATGTCCTATCTTTACTGTCTTTTTCTGTTTTAGGAGAGAAAAAAGAAGAGTTATTAACAAAAATGTGTAAAAATAATAGATGTCCCCTGTCTATTACAGGCCAGGTCGTTTATTTATAACATGGTATGTGTATTCAAAACTGCTCTTCTCAGTGAGTTACCAACTGCATGATGACAGGAAGAGATGGTGGTCTTATATTGACCCTATATTAGTGTGAGCTTGAGGAGGTCTAGTTTGCATAGCCATGCATCCAGACAGTTGGGCCAAATTTGAAGCTACAATGTACTAACAAGCTTAAAAGTGGGAGCTACATGTACATGCATTGTTTACAATCACCGGAAATTGTAATCTGCACTACTGTGACTGCTGCCACGGTCTGCAATCCCAACAATGCAGTCCTGAGTTGGTTGAATGTGAATTTTTCCAAGTCTACATATTAACTGCTTTTGACAGTACTAAGGATTATTACAGTGCATGCTAAAAATGATGTGCATGACTGCAGACTAGCTATACGGTCACTGTGGCAATAATTTGACATGATCATGAGTGTCTACAGACTATGGATTATGGCAGAAGTTCATTGATAGAGAGTACATATTTCATTGGATATGGGTACTCTGGAGCTTAGCCATCATGCTATTTAGTATGTGCAATGTATTTACAACCTCACACAACCCACCACTTGCCAATAATTTGGCTCTGGTGAGGAGCTAGTCTGTGATACTCCAAATGCCTGCCAAAACATGTCTAAAATGATAGTTTACCTTAATCGAACCCTACATGTATAATCAAATTTTGATCATGCTCTGATTGGTTGAGTAGTAATTTTGCATCGGCATATGTAAACGCAGTTATGACGTCCCGGGTATGACGTATCATTGCATTTTGTTGCCTTCATTTTATAAAAGAAATATAAAATGGTCGCTTCTTGTTTACATAACCAGATGCAAACTCTTGAGAAAGTTTGGGAGAATTGAAACAATGATAAACGTTCAAATTCTCCCAACTGTCAAACATGTCTCTCGTGCATGAAGCACACGTGCCATTTTCTATTTCTTAAATAACACCCTATTGCTATTTGTCCTCATTTAGTACAGTTGGTTCAACCTCGTTCCCAGGGTCTATCTTCCTCCCGCCGAAAGCAACGGAAAAGAGGAAGGGAAGGGAAGAAGAGAGACCCTGGGAACGAGGTTGCAGTTGGTTTTAAAATTTCTCTATATTAAAATGTACACAGGTGTATTATCCCACCTCTCGAATTCTTTTCCACGTGTCTTTTATTGTGGAAGGCCTCGTAACGTTCAAGAAAGAGCCAGAAGTCCTTGTATTCTTGACTTCCTCTGATCATGATAAAAGGAAAGTGCTTTATACGTTAAATGAATGTTCCAGCAGATATATTAAGCTTACGAGAGTTATGTTGAAAGAAACGGTGAATGTTGAATTTACAGTTATTACAGGAAGTTAGCTTATAGTTGTCACAAACCGTTTGATCAAATCACAGTTGCGAAAGAAGAGCTCGTCTAATGAAGACCGATGATCTTCCCAAACTACACATCTTTCCCTTTCGTTGATGGACGGCTTTTCTTTCTCGAAGTGATGGCGAGACCTTTTTCTGTCTCTATCCATCTTTTACCAAAGAAAAAGACTGAAACAGTGTTCTAAAACATCAATTGACTCACTGTCCCAACTTTTAGTCTACAGGGCCGCCATCTTGTTTGTTTTGATTCACCGCTGACATGCACTGCGGGCTTTAGAGCTGAAGCAACATGGCGGGGTTTGGAGACCTTTTGGCTGCATGTTTGATCGGTAATTATTCCTCATTCCCGCTCACAAAATTCCTCTTATTTTAGATTATACGATAAATACATTTATTGGCTTTCTTTTGCATTGCTAATTACAGAAAAAGACGTTGATACCGACGTGCTTTGGACGTGGTCTTACCCCTCCATAACTGAAACATTCCGGCAGGTCATCTTGAGGAAGTGCTGTCTAAAGACCGATAAAGAAGAATTTGTAGCGTTTTGTTTTGGCCAGTTTAATAAACAATGGTTTTACATTTTCACATCAGAGGTTAAGAATTCGGATGCACTGAGTAAGGTGGGTAAAATAGAAATGTCAGCAAACAAGAGCCATTCCGGCATAATTATTGAGGGGTGCGAGGGGTGTGTGTGTGTGTTGGTGAGGATGATGATGATGATGTTGATTAAGTTTATACAGATAGTACTTCCAGTTCAGCTTCGCTGGTATTTATAACATTTTACCGAAATTCTTCTGTATTTTCCCAGATTTTCTTCCTACTGGGTATCTGAAGGGGTTTCCCAGGCAACGCCTTTATAGGAGCCGTCAACATATTCCCAAGTACCCTGCTTAATCTCCACTGAGGGTTTAGGGGGGGGGGGGGGGGGGGGGAGGGGGTAAGGAGAGAAAATATTTGGACGTTAGTGTGAGGCATTTTGAGCAAAAAACAAAATGATGCATTTCTTTTTTATTTTACTTCTGTTTAAGAACGGAGCATAAAGAGAAGACATAGTTCAGTAGAAAATGAGAGCAAATGAGAACAATTACGCAATTATTTCATGTACACAATCATGTGATCTGTGATTGCTGAATCGCACATAAATCTCATGACTTTCGTCGCTCGCATATGGCCCAAATGTGAGCCTGCTTCAGCTACTTGCAGGCTACTCTAGAAAAAGATCGGACATCAAAATTCCAAGTGGACGTTAAGGAGGGGGGTGGGGGGGGGGGGGGGGTCTGACTTAAAGGTCCAGTGGAAGGCGGGGCACTTGGGAATATGTCGACGGCCCCTTATATTTTACAGGGGGAGATGAGGATTATACTCTCTCAAAATGTTCTAAATAAGGGAAGTGGAAGGGGAATATAAAATGGCATGGGCCATTTAATTGAGAACTGGAGGGGCTTGGAAATCTGGGGTATGGGTGGAATTAAGTTTACACATCAGGGAATGGTTGTTCAAAGGGTTGATTATAGATAAAACACTATCTAATGGAAAGCAGAGTTTCTTTTGTTAACACTTATCCACTGGACCGTGATTTAGCAGCAGATGGCACTATCCATCCTTTGAACAACCGGTGCATAGGTTAAGGGTGCTGATCATTGCTGGAACAATGAGGTGGAATAGCTGAAAACTTGGGCCAAACTGTCTTTCCCAAGAACACAATACAATGACCCCGGCCAGTGCTCGAACCTTAACAGCTTATTGACCTGGAGTCCAACGTGTCTCCCACTGCAACTGACAAACAACTTACATGTACATGTACCAGTAAAATAGGAGCATCAGTTTGCTTAGTGTGATCATCTGGGTGAGAGTAGCCTGGAATGCAACCTGAGTGGAAGTCATCCCTTGATTTCTTCTGTTCTGCAGTCAGATTGTTGAATTATATATACATATAATTGTCAGTCACCTTGTACAATGCATGGCCCGATTCCAGGCTATCCTCACCCAGACAATCAAATAATAGAAAAAGTAAACAACAAAAAATAACTTGAATAATTTAATTGCGTTCAAACTAACATATACACTTCATTACCCTGAGAAAACAGAGAGGTTCAATGCTGATAATGTAATGCTACAGATAATTATCTGTGTGGTGTCAGTGATCATGATATAAAGGATTGTCAGGTCATGCAGTCAAGGAATTACTGTAATTTTGTAACAGTTACACTACAGCATTAATAAATTTTATTTATCGCTTGTATCCAGCATTGTTCAGTTCATATTTTAATTATATTCATTGTTCTGTTTTCAAGGTCACTCATGTAGCATTGACACTGATAACAAAGGTAAGAATTTAATATTAATAAGGTTCCAATAGATTGCTTTTTAAAACTGAATTTGCACATAAGTACGGTTTTTCCAGTGATCAATGCTTTTTTCTCATGAACTTCCTGAGAAGTTGTGAGCATTCATCACTCAGGGATTTCACTAGAAGCCTGCTACCGCCTACATTGCCAATTGCCGCTGCTTACTAATCAAGCCTTTTGGCCTTCAGAGAGGTTACTTATAAGATTTATGTAAGTGTAAGTCTTTAAACTCCAAACTTCATTATCGCAAGATCATTTAAAATACCTGCGATCTACTGTGATCGATAAAAATTGTGATATTAAGAGCACTAGATTTGACTCCCAGAATGCTGGAAATTGCATTTTTGAGCTCCTACATTTTCAAAATTTTCCCCAGACCCCCCTAGCATAAAGGGGCCTTACCTTTTATTAGTCACACCACCTATTCCACAATGATACGCCACATACTTCCAAACTTAATGAAACCACTGGATCACTCAGCATGATGATGCAACTAACAGCTGTGAAGGAGACTACACAAGAAGAAACTAAAAGCTGACTAAATATATACCCTCATTACCCTCAGTTACCTTCAGTTACCCTCAGTACTCTCATTACCCACAGTTCCCTCATTACCCTCTCAGTTCTGTCATTACCCTCAGTTACTTAAAAGTTTTTAAAGCCAGGTTAAAATCTCACCTTTTTCGCCGGGCATTTTTATCATAGCTTTTTATTGTAATTTTATCTTTTAATTGTAATTTTAATGGCTTTGTTATGCGCATTTGAACATTTTTATGGAATTTGCGCAATATAAATGTTATTATTATTATTATTATTACTCTCATTACACTCATTAACCTCACTTACCCCCAGTTACCCTGCTCATTACCCTGCTCATTACCCTCAGTTACCTTCATTACCCTCAGTTATCATCAGTTATCATCAGTTACCCTCAGTTACCCTCAGTTACCCTCAATTACTCTCAGTTACCTTCATTACCCTCAGTTACCCTCATTACCCTCAGTTATCATCAGTTATCATCAGTTACCCTCAGTTATCCTCATAGCCTGCGTAGCGGCGGTCTTGTTAGCGCGCGAAGGCAAAATCGATAGCTGCGAAGAGCCGGCTCTGCCGCTCGCAATAGCGGCTTAGCCGCTATCGATTTTGCCTTCGCGCGCTAACAAGACCGCCGCTACGCAGGCTATTATCCTCAGTTACCTCATTACCTTCAGTTACCCTCAGTTACCCTCATTACACTCAGTTATCATCAGTTATCATCAGTTACCCTCATTACTCTCAGTTTACCCTCATTACCCTCAGTTACCCTCAGTTATCATCAGTTACCCTCATTACCCTCAGTTATCATCAGTTATCATCAGTTACCCTCATTACCTTCATTGCTCTCAGTTACCCTCATTACCCTCAGTTACCTTCATTGCCCTTAGTTACTCTCATTACCCTCAGTTATCATCAGTTATCATCAGTTACCCTCATTACTCTCAGTTACCCTCATTACCCTCAGTTACCCTCAGTTATCATCAGTTACCCTCATTACCCTCAGTTATCATCAGTTATCATCAGTTACCCTCATTACCCTCATTACTCTCAGTTATCCTCATTACCCTCAGTTACCTTCATTACCCTTAGTTACCCTCATTACCCTCAGTTATCATCAGTTTATCATCAGTTACCCTCATTACCCTCAGTTACCCTCATTACTCTCAGTTTCCCTCATTACTCTCATTTACCTTCATTACCCTCAGTTACCCTCATTACCCTCAGTTATCATCTGTTATCATCAGTTACCCTCATTACCCTCAGTTACCTTCAGTTAGCATCAGTTACCCTCAGTTACCCTCATTACCCTCATTTACCCTCATTATCCTCAGTTATCATCAGTTATCATCAGTTATCATCAGTTATCATCAGTTATCATCAGTTATCATCAGTTACCCTCATTACCCTCAGTTACCCTCATTATCCTCAGTTATCATCAGTTATCATCAGTTACCCTCATTACCCTCAGTTACCCTCAGTTATCATCAGATACCCTCATTACCCTCAGTTATCATCAGTTATCATCAGTTACCATCAGTTACCCTCATTACCCTCAGTTGCCCTCATTACTCTCAGTTACTATCATTACCCTCAGTTACCTTCATTACCCTCAGTTACCGTCATTACCCTCATTACTCTCAGTTACCCTCTTTACCCTCAGTTTCATCAGTTATCATCAGTTACCCTCATTACCCTCTGTTATCATCAGTTACCCTCATTACCCTCAGTTACCCTCATTACCCTCAGTTATCATGAGTTATCATCAGTTACCCTCAGTTATCATCAGTTACCCTCATTACCCTCATTACCCTCAGTTACCCTCAGTTATCATCAGTTACCCTCAGTTACCCTTATTACCCTCAGTTACCCTCAGTTACCCTCATTACACTCAGTTATCATCAGTTATCATCAGTTACCCTCATTACCCTCAGTTACCCTCAGTTATCATCAGTTACCCGTGACGCGTAGGGGCTTCTATGACGCGTAGGGACGTCTATGACGCGTAGGGGCGTCTATGACGCGTAGGGGCGTCTATGACGCGTAGGGGCGTCTAAGACGCGTAGGGCGTCTAAGACGCGTAGGGGCGTCTAAGACGCGTAGGGGCGTCTATGACGCGTAGGTGCGTCTATGACGCGTAAGGGCGTCTATGACGCGTAGGGGCGTCTATGACGCGTAGGGGCGTCTATGACGCGTAGGGGCGTCTATGAAGCGTAGGGAGTCTATGACGCGTAGGGGCATCTATGACGCGTAGGGGCGTCTATGACGCGTAGGGGCGTCCATGACGCGTGGGGGCGTCTAAGACGCGTAGGGCTATGACGCGTAGGGCGTCTATGACGCGTAGGGGCGTCCATGACGCGTAGGGGCGTCCATGATGCGTAGGGGCGTCCATGACGCGTAGGGGCGTCCATGACGCGTAGGGGCGTCCATGACGCGTAGAGGCGTCTATGACGCGTAGGGGCGTCCATGACGCGTAGGGGCGTCTAAGACGCGTAGGGCTATGACGCGTAGGGGCGTCTATGATGCGTAGGGCGTCCATGACGCGTAGGGGCGTCCATGACGCGTAGGGGCGTCCATGACGCGTAGGGGCGTCCATGACGCGTAGGGGCGTCCATGACGCGTAGGGGCGTCCATGACGCGTAGGGGCGTCCATGACGCGTAGGGGCGTCCATGACGCGTAGGGGCGTCCATGACGCGTAGGGGCGTCCATGACGCGTAGGGGCGTCCATGACGCGTAGGGGCGTCCATGACGCGTAGGGGCGTCCATGACGCGTAGGGGCGTCCATGACGCGTAGGGGCGTCCATGACGCGTAGGGGCGTCCCATGACGCGTAGGGGCGTCCATGACGCGTAGGGGCGTCCATGACGCGTAGGGGCGTCCATGACGCGTAGGGGCGTCTATGACGCGTAGGGGCGTCTATGACGCGTAGGGGCGTCTATGACGCGTAGGGGCGTCTATGACGCGTAGGGGCGTCTATGACGCGTTGGGGCGTCTATGACGCGTAGGGGCGTCTGTGACGCGTAGGGGCGTCTGTGACGCGTAGGGGCGTCTATGTCTATGACGCGTAGGGGCGTCTATGACGCGTAGAGGCGTCTATGACGCGTAGGGGCGTCTATGACGCGTAGGGGCGTCTATGACGCGTAGGGGCGTCTATGACGCGTAGGGGCGTCTTAGACGCGTAGGGGCGTCTTAGACGCGTAGGGGCGTCTATGACGCGTAGGTGCGTCTATGACGCGTAAGGGCGTCTATGATGCGTAGGGGCGTCTATGACGCGTAGGGGCGTCTATGACGCGTAGGGGCGTCTATGACGCGTAGGGGCGTCTATGACGCGTAGGGGCGTCTATGACGCGTAGGGGCGTCTATGACGCGTAGGGGCGTCTATGACGCGTAGGGGCGTCTATGACGCGTAGGGGCGTCTAAGACGCGTAGGGGCGTCTAAGACGCGTAGGGGCGTCTATGACGCGTAGGTGCGTCTATGACGCGTAAGGGCGTCTATGACGAGTAGGGGCGTCTATGACGAGTAGGGGCATCTGTGACGCGAAGGGGAGTCTGTGACGCGAAGGGGCGTCTATGACGCGAAGGGGCGTCTATGACGCGTAGGGGCGTCTATGACGCGTAGGGGGCGTCTATGACGCGTAGGGGCGTCTATGACGCGTAGGGGCGTCTATGACGCGTAGGGGCGTCTATGACGCGTAGGGGCGTCTATGACGCGTAGGGGCGTCTATGACGCGTAGGGGCGTCTATGACGCGTAGGGGCGTCTATGACGCGTAGGGGCGTCTATGACGCGTAGGGGCGTCTATGACGCGTAGGGGCGTCTATGACGCGTAGGGGCGTCTATGACGCGTAAAGGCGTCTATGACGCGTAAAGGCGTCTATGACGCGTAGGGGCGTCTATGACGCGTAGGGGCGTCTATGACGCGTAAAGGCGTCTATGACGCGTAAAGGCGTCTATGACGCGTAGGGGCGTCTATGACGCGTAGGGGCGTCTATGACGCGTAGGGGCGTCTATGACGCGTAGCGGCGTCTATGACGCGTAGGGGCGTCTATGACGCGTAGGGGCGTCTATGACGCGTAGGGGCGTCTAAAACGCGTAGGGGCGTCTATGACGCGTAGGGGCGTCTATGACGCGTAGGGGCGTCTATGACGCGTAGGGGCGTCTATGACGCGTAGGGTCGTCTATGACGCGTAGGGGCGTCTATGACGCGTAGGGGCGTCTATGACGCGTAGGGGCGTCTATGACGCGTAGGGGCGTCTATGACGCGTAGGGGCGTCTATGAACGCGTAGGGGCGTCTATGACGCGTAGGGGCGTCTATGACGCATAGGGGCGTCTATGACGCGTAGGGGCGTCTAAAACGCGTAGGGGCGTTTATGACGCGTAGGGGCGTCTATGACGCGTAGGGGCGTCTATGACGCGTAGGGGCGTCTATGACGCGTAGGGGCGTCTATGACGCGTAGGGGCGTCTATGACGCGTAGGGGCGTCTATGACGCGTAGGGGCGTCTAAGACGCGTAGGGGCGTCTTAGACGCGTAGGGGCGTCTTAGACGCGTAGGGGCGTCTATGACGCGTAGGTGCGTCTATGACGCGTAAGGGCGTCTATGATGCGTAGGGGCGTCTATGACGCGTAGGGGCGTCTATGACGCGTAGGGGCGTCTATGACGCGTAGGGGCGTCTATGACGCGTAGGGGCGTCTATGACGCGTAGGGGCGTCTATGACGCGTAGGGGCGTCTATGACGCGTAGGGGCGTCTAAGACGCGTAGGGGCGTCTAAGACGCGTAGGGGCGTCTATGACGCGTAGGTGGCGTCTATGACGCGTAAGGGCGTCTATGACGAGTAGGGGCGTCTATGACGAGTAGGGGCATCTGTGACGCGAAGGGGAGTCTGTGACGCGAAGGGGCGTCTATGACGCGAAGGGGCGTCTATGACGCGTAGGGGCGTCTATGACGCGTAGGGGCGTCTATGACGCGTAGGGGCGTCTATGACGCGTAGGGGCGTCTATGACGCGTAGGGGCGTCTATGACGCGTAGGGGCGTCTATGACGCGTAGGGGCGTCTATGACGCGTAGGGGCGTCTATGACGCGTAGGGGCGTCTATGACGCGTAGGGTCGTCTATGACGCGTAGGGGCGTCTATGACGCGTAGGGGCGTCTATGACGCGTAGGGGCGTCTATGACGCGTAGGGGCTTCTATGACGCGTAGGGGCGTCTATGACGCGTAGGGGCGTCTATGACGCGTAGGGGGCGTCTATGACGCATAGGGGCGTCTATGACGCGTAGGGGCGTCTAAAACGCGTAGGGGCGTTTATGACGCGTAGGGGCGTCTATGACGCGTAGGGGGCGTCTATGACGCGTAGGGGCGTCTATGACGCGTAGGGGCGTCTATGACGCGTAGGGGCGTCTATGACGCGTAGGGGCGTCTATGACGCGTAGGGGCGTCTATGACGCGTAGGGGCGTCTAAGACGCGTAGGGGCGTCTTAGACGCGTAGGGGCGTCTTAGACGCGTAGGGGCGTCTATGACGCGTAGGTGCGTCTATGACGCGTAAGGGCGTCTATGATGCGTAGGGGCGTCTATGACGCGTAGGGGCGTCTATGACGCGTAGGGGCGTCTATGACGCGTAGGGGCGTCTATGACGCGTAGGGGCGTCTATGACGCGTAGGGGCGTCTATGACGCGTAGGGGCGTCTAAGACGCGTAGGGGCGTCTAAGACGCGTAGGGGCGTCTATGACGCGTAGGTGCGTCTATGACGCGTAAGGGCGTCTATGACGAGTAGGGGCGTCTATGACGAGTAGGGGCATCTGTGACGCGAAGGGGAGTCTGTGACGCGAAGGGGCGTCTATGACGCGAAGGGGCGTCTATGACGCGTAGGGGCGTCTATGACGCGTAGGGGCGTCTATGACGCGTAGGGGCGTCTATGACGCGTAGGGGCGTCTATGACGCGTAGGGGCGTCTATGACGCGTAGGGGCGTCTATGACGCGTAGGGGCGTCTATGACGCGTAGGGGCGTCTATGACGCGTAGGGGCGTCTATGACGCTTTGGGGCGTCTATGACGCGTAGGGGCGTCTATGACGCGTAAAGGCGTCTATGACGCGTAGGGGCGTCTATGACGCGTAGGGGCGTCTATGACGCGTAAAGGCGTCTATGACGCGTAAAGGCGTCTATGACGCGTAGGGGCGTCTATGACGCGTAGGGGCGTCTATGACGCGTAGGGGCGTCTATGACGCGTAGCGGCGTCTATGACGCGTAGGGGCGTCTATGACGCGTAGGGGCGTCTATGACGCGTAGGGGCGTCTAAAACGCGTAGGGGCGTCTATGACGCCGTAGGGGCGTCCTATGACGCGTAAATAGCGGCGTCTATTGCGCGTAGTGGCCATCTATTGACGCGTAGTGTCGTCTATGAAACGCGTAGCAGCGAGCGTCTATGACGCATAGGGGGTACATGCACGCGTGGAGTAGTAGTGTCTTAGGGGGTCTATGACGCGTAGTATCACGTTCTGTAGCTTAAAGGGCATTCGTCGTAGGGGCGGGGGCGGCGGGTGGGCGGCGGCAGGGGGGCTGAGGGTTTCGATGGACTGCGTAGGGCTTAGGTTAGGATAGGGGGCCCCCGCCCGTGTCTCCTATGACGCGTAAAAAATAATTAATAATAATAAAATTAAAAAGTAATTATATAAGTATTTTAAGTAGTAAAATAAAAAAATTAAAATACGGTGGTAAGATTTTAAAATATTATTTAAACAAGTTTGTTAGGTTTAATGCGTATTAAGTAAAGTTATAAATTATAAATAATGTCAATTCTAAAATAAAGGCTGCGGTTACGTAGGTATAAAAAAAAAATTATAAAGGCCCCCCGCGTTCGTATAATAATTAAATTAATAAAAGCGTTAATATAATAAGGTAAAATATAAAAAAAAAAAAGTAATTGGGGTTCGGTTTTAAAAATAATGTAAAATGTATTAATAAGTGTAAAATCTAAATTTTTAGTAAAAATGGCGTATTTAAAATGGTACAGAAAATTTAAGTAAAAAATAAATTTATATAATATAAAAATTGTAATGTAAAAAAACAAAATAAAAAAAAAAAAATTAAAATAGTAGTAAAACAAAAAAAGTTAAAAAGGCGAGAGGTATAGGGGAACGAGTAGTTAGACATAGTAGCCCCCAGAGTGTAGTATAGGTTAGATGTGGAGTCTGACTATGAAACCGCGTTAGTTAGGGGAACCAGGAGCGGTCTCTGAAGCGTAGGGGCAGTCTATAGGGAAGCAAGTAGGGGGCCGTCAGATAGACGCCAGGAAGGGGAAGTCTATGAAGAGGTGGGGGAAGACGCCGAATATGACAGCGTGAAGGGGGGCGGTTGTGTGGGGTATAATGGGAGGGGGGGTTTCGTAGGGCAGGGGCGGTCTATGACGTCGTAAGGTAGCGTAGTAGGGGAGGTATATGACGCGGCGAGGTCGGGCCGTCTCGGGTTAGGGGCGTCTCGTGTCTATGACATGTGTTGGTGCTGAAGTCTATGACGTGTTGTTGTCAGAGGGCCGTCATGACGCGCAGTTCGTTAGAAGCAGGCAGTCATAAGACGCGTCGTAGGGCGGTCCTAAGGAGAGTAGTAGGGGCGCGTCTCTTAAGACGCGTGGTGTAGGGGTGTCTATGACAGTAGGGGGCCCCCGTCATATGACGCGTAAAGTGGAGTATCCCTAATGAAGAGGAGGGGACGTCTAATGGACAGCGTTTTTCTTTAGGTAATTTAGGGTCGTCTGTATGACGCGTAGGGACGTGGCGCCTCCACTCGGTACCCCCCGGTGCTGTCTTATGACGAGTAGGGGCAAGCCGCCGTCCTATGACGCCAGCACGTCGTAGGGGCCTCCGCGCGTCTCTATGACAAGAGTTAAGGGAACGTCTATGACGCGTAGGGGGAAGTCTGTATGACGCGTAGTGACCGGATCTCGGGGCACGGCACGACCAGCGCCCCAGTACCTATGACGCGGTTAGGGGGGCGTCTATGACGCGTTAGGAGGGGCGTACTATGACGCGTAGGGAACGGTCTATGACGCTTAGCGGGCCGTCTATGACGCCGTCAGGGGGTTTCTATAACGCGTTAAGGGCGTCTATGACGCGTAGGGTCGTAGCGGGAGAGGTCTATGACCGCATAGGGGGTTAGTCTTATGACGCTTAGGGCTTCTATGGGACGTACCCCGTGGGGCTTCTTTCATGACGCCCGTAGGGGCGTCTTGATGACGCGCAGGGGCTGTCTTTGACGCGTAGG
>MU825405.1:2153901-2197438 GCA_029204205.1 Desmophyllum pertusum | reverse complement strand
GAGTTATCATCAGTTACCGCTCATTACCCTCAGTTATCATCAGTTATCATCAGTTACCCTCATTACCTCAGTTATCATCAGTTACCCTCATTACTCTCAGTTACTCTCATTACCCTCAGATACCTTCATTACCCTCAGTTACCGTCATTACTCTCAGTTACACCTCTTTACCCTCAGTTATCATCAGTTACATTCATTACCCTCAGTTATCATCAGTTTACCCTCAGTTACCCTCAGTTATTATGCGTTATCATCAGTTATCCTCAGTTATCATCAGTTACCCTCAGTTACCCTCATTACCCTCAGTTACCCTCAGTTATCATCAGTTACCCTCAGTTACCCTTATTACCCTCAGTTACCATCATTACACTCAGTTATCATCAGTTACCCTCATTACCCTCAGTTATCATCAGTTACCCTCATTACTCTCAGTTACTCTCATTACCCTCAGTTACCTTCATTACCCTCAGTTACCGTCATTACCCTCATTACTCTCAGTTACCCTCTTTACCCTCAGTTATCATCAGTTACCCTCTACCCTCAGTTTATCATCAGTTTCGCTCATTACCCTCAGTTACCCTCAGTTATCATGCGTTATCATCAGTTATCCTCAGTTATCATCAGTTACCCTCAGTTACCCTCATGCAGTTACCCTCAGTTACCCTCAGTTATCATCAGTTACCCTCAGTTACCCTTATTACCCTTAGTTACCCTCATTACCCTCAGTTACCCTCATTATCCTCAGTTATCATCAGTTATCATCAGTTACCCTCATTACCCTCAGTTACCCTCAGTTATCATCAGTTACCCTCATTACCCTCAGTTATCATCAGTTATCATCAGTTACCCTCATTACCCTGAGTTATCATCAGTTACCCTCATTACCCTCAGTTATCATCAGTTATCATCAGTTACCCTCATTACCCTCAGTTATCATCAGTTACACTCATTACTCTCAGTTACTCTCATTACCCTCAGTTACCTTCATTACCCTCAGTTACCGTCATTACCCTCATTACTCTCAGTTACCCTCTTTACCCTCAGTTATCATCAGTTACACTCATTACCCTCAGTTATCATCAGTTACCCTCAGTTACCCTCAGTTATCATGCGTTATCATCAGTTATCCTCAGTTATCATCAGTTACCCTCAGTTACCCTCATTACCCTCAGTTACCCTCAGTTATCATCAGTTACCCTCAGTTACCCGTATTACCCTCCAGTTTACCCTCATTACACTCAGTTATCATCAGTTACCCTCATTACCCTCAGTTATCATCAGTTACCCTCATTACTCTCAGTTACTCTCATTACCCTCAGTTACCTTCATTACCCTCAGTACCGTCATTAACCCTCATTACTCTCAGTTACCCTCTTACCCTCAGTTATCATGCGTTATCATCAGTTATCCTCAGTTATCATCAGTTACCCTCAGTTACCCTCAGTTACCCTCAGTTTATCATCAGTTACCCTCAGTTACCCTTATTACCCTCAGTTACCCTCATTACCCTCAGTTACCCTCATTATCCTCAGTTATCATCAGTTATCATCAGTTACCCTCATTACCCTCAGTTATCATCAGTTACCCTCATTACCCTCAGTTATCATCAGTTATCAATCAGTTATCATCAGTTACCCTCATTACCCTGAGTTATCATCAGTTACCCTCATTACCCTCAGTTATCATCAGTTATCATCAGTTACCCTCATTACCCTCAGTTATCATCAGTTACCCTCATTACTCTCAGTTATCATCAGTTACTCTCATTACCCTCATTTACCTTCATTACCCTCAGTTACCGTCATTACTCTCAGTTTACCCTCTTTACCCTCAGTTATCATCAGTTACCCTCATTACTCTCAGTTATCATCAGTTATCATCAGTTACCCTCATTACCCTCAGTTATCATCAGTTATCATCAGTTATCATCAGTTACCCTCATTACCCTCAGTTACCCTCAGTTATCATCAGTTACCCTCAGTTACCCTCATTACCTTCAGTTACTCTCAGTTATCATCAGTTACCCTCATTACCCTCAGTTACCCTCAGTTATCATGAGTTATCATCAGTTACCCTCATTACCCTCAGTTATCATCATTTACCCTCATTACCCTCAGTATCATCAGTTACCCTCATTACCCTCAGTTACCTTCAATTAATTGATTTATCGCAAATAATTGAATGATTTACCGCAATATTTTAGAGAGAATAAATGTCCAGGGGTAATGTTAGGAAATTAATCTCTAAACTGCTTAATGTATGCAGATGATTTGTTAGTAATTAGCCCTTTTCTCCAGAAGGATTGCAACAATCGCTTGATGTAATTCATAAACACCCATAGGAATGGAAGCTCAAAGTAAACACCAAAAATCGAACATAATCATATTTAGTGGTAACGGACAAAACAAAAACAAGATAAATTTTCAAATATGAAAACGAAACGTTACAAATTGTCGACAAACAAACGTATTTAGGTATAGAAATGACGTCATCCGGTCGTTACACCTACGCAAGAGAAATTCTTAGCAAAAAAGCCACTAAAGTTCTCTCGATAATTAAACGATCCCTTTCTAACACTGATTCAGCAACAATTGCGATAAGAACCAAACTTTTCAATGCCCTTGTTAAACCTGTGCTACTTTATGGATGCGAAATTTGGGGACCTGAACTATTATCATACAAAACACATTTTGATAAAAGTACAATTGAACAAGTTCACATTAAGTTTTGTAAACAAACATTAAATGTCCCATGGTATACAGAGAACATTGCTTGCAGGGCAGAGCTTGGGCGATACTCTTTAAGTATTGATACACTCAATCTTCAGCTACTGGCAAAGATTAAGGCATTCTTGCAACAACGTTTTATTAAGTGAAGCATTTCAATATGAACAAAATATACCCCTTTCTTCGACGTACTAATTAGCGAAGAGAGTACTAGGAGGTATCAAGTTAAAGAACCAGTAACCCAACAACACATCAAGAATGCACGTGACGCAGTGACGTTAAGCCGTTGGCCTTGTCTCCTACATCTCTTCATACCAAATTAGTAGGGGACGTTAAAGAACCCACATCACTGTTCGAAAAGAGTAGGGGATGTAGTCCCCGGTGTTGTTGTCTGGCCTGTTCACATGTATTCATGGATTGGGTGGGTGGGGTGAGATCATGAATGGACTGATAGCGGCTGCCATAGGCGCCTTTACAAGCTGACGTCCGATCTCACCCCTGGGTTGAATTGTAAAGCGCATTTGGATATACTATATAGAAAATGCGCTATATAAATGTCATTACCATTAACATTACCATTGCCCTTATCACTCATTACCCTAATTACCCTCATTCAGTTATGTACCTTTGGAGCTTGAGATAGGTTGAAGTAGTCAAGAATCTTTTTTGAGTCTGGCTTGGAGCCCATGTAGTACTAGTGTTGCCAGTTTTGAAATAATATGTAACATCATTACAAAATGGAGTCAAAACTGATTTTGATGTGTTTTTTTTCTTGGCAGGATTTTTGTCCAGAGAAGTACAGAAGTCTCTGTAAGATCATGTGTAACAAGTTCATAAAAACTGGAGATGCCAGTAGCATGCTGGAGCCATACCTGTCTGTGGTCACCAAAGGTTCTTGCCCTAATGATGAGGATGGTTTGTTTTTAGTCAAGGACTTTGATCCTCGTATGTCGTTTGTGGCCTCTCCTATTTCAGGCAAGTTGTTGGTCAATACAGAAAGAAATGAAAATAATTGAAAATACACCGACGAGTGTTCTTGACTAAAATGTTTTTTTTTTATCAACTCTGTTTACACGTGGTTTGTTTTCTGTGATCAATATGACATGGTGCATTTTGGAAACATCAGCCAGTTGAGAATTCCAAGGAAAGGGGTTAGACATGAGACTCGGAAATGCCAAAGAAAAATTATATATTTTAAACCCATTGACACCTAAAACTGGCCAAATCCGGCCAAGGGGAGACCACGGACTTGTACCACTTGTGACGTCATTTTCACGCCAGAAGATGTCTTTGATATGTTCAACTGATAGAGTAGTAAAACATCTAAAAAAGCATGCCTAAATGAGCACGAAACAATGAATTGGGTCTGAGATACACACACAATGACCTGAAATTTTCCTTCCAAAATCGAAGAAAAACGCGACCTTCCGTACCATTGACACTCTTGTTAAAAAATTTCCCCAGCGTTTAGGTGGAAACATTTCCAACAAACTTTAAGGCAACTAAAGGCAATCAAAACCACAAAAGAAAGTGAGAGGAAAAGGAGAGCAAGAACGGCAAAAAAAAAAAGAGAAAAAGAAAAGCCTGAAGTGTGGTGTGTCAGTTGCTGCCCCTTCGCCCCTCATGAACAGTCCTCGAAAAGAGAAAAACTCAAGATAAACTACAAGCGAATTTTAAAAAGCTTATTACAAATCGGTTCAACTCATTTCGATTCAAACAGCGCAATTGTGTAAACAAACAATGTTATTTTTACGGCGTAGTTATACACACGCATTTCCAGCATGTCCGGGCTCCGAAATTCACGTTCTTTCAGAATGAGAAATTATATCGCTGTCGTTATCTGCTAGCGGTATACATGTACTCTTGAAGCCACTCATCGTAAGGACCTTCTGGGTCTGAGTTGTCTGTTGCTGCTTCTATAAACCTGTATATTAAAACTATCGCACTCAACTTCATCAACAGTCGAAGAAACACTGAATTATGCGTCTGATCGCTCAGAATCGCTCCCAAACTCAAAATCATCCGTAGACATAACTTTGTGTAAGTTTTGACGGTTCTAGACAAAATTTGAACTAAAATATATCTGGTTATACACGGCTACAAGCCACGAAACTCCTCGCTGTCTTTGAGTTGTTGTCGAAGGCGTTCTGGTTTTGACGTCACGACCGACTCGGTCCAGGACTCCACCTCGCTCGGCTTTTTACCTAACCGGAAATGAAATTTCACGTCTTTAGACGGCTAAAACGCGGCGAAGAAAAGCGATATGGAATTTTTTTTTTTCGATGTTCATATCAGGATCCTATGTAGATTCGATCAAGCAAATAAAAAAATATCTGTCATATACACTTTAAACAGTTTGGGCAGTAAACTGTTGAGATAACGGCCAGAAATAGTCATCTGGGGTGTTAGATTGCCGTTTTTGGAAAAATCCAGGTTTGATTGTTGGTTGATGTAAAGCATGCCTATTTTCATAACAAGTTGCATTTTTCTTTCCTCCACTTGATGTTACAGATGTGATCAACATATTTGGAGTGGAGACCATTTTGATATACACTGCTCTCCTGTTAAAGAAGAAAGTAGTTGTGTACAGCCCCAAAATTGAAACTATTTTGGATATTAGTAGGTAAGTGATTATACAGTGTATGATGTGCTTATGAAACATTAGATTGCGAGCTATATTTAATTATCCACTTCTGGCCACAGTTGTTTAAAGGGGCTGTGTCACGCTACTTTTTGCTAGATTCTTCCCTGTATTCTTTTTTTTACGATCTTAAAACTCAAACATGTCAATGAAATATTAATTCAAAGATGGAAATTATCTCACTTACATAACAAACACAGAATGATTTCTAAGCATTATTTACCACTTGTTTCACACAAATGTACTTAACTTGAAAAATGATTGGCTGTCGTTTTTAATCCGTTTCAATCTTGTTCAATTTTGACCATCCACACTTCATTGCGGCTTCCTAGTATTTGTTTTAGGTTTTTCTATGGTTTGGAACCATTATTTTGTGCTTTCAATATATGTTAAGTTTAGTTTGCGTGTAACAGAATTGCTGAAAATAGCGTGACACAGCCCCTTTAAAACAGAATAAAAAAAATAACTGATCAATCAACACTTTTTCTTGTCCCAAGGGTGTCCACCTTACGGGAGGTTTGACTGTAAAAGACTGTTAGTATTTTTGTAATGTTTATTTAGGTCGTTACCTTTATTGGTGTGGCACCGCCAGAACTGGAGTATTCTGCATCCCTATGTTCATCTAGAGGATGAAGAGCTTGAGAGGCTTTCAACAAGCATTACATATGTGGCTGGCTTCACTGATGCATCAGTTGAAAGCAGAACTGAACTGTACGATCTGTTTGTTAATGGTAGGTATTGGTACAGTGTTGGGCCTTTTGTTTAAATTATCTGCTTTTTATCTCCAGCTATTCGCACAATACAAGAAAAAAAAGAAGAGAAAAGCTGACTATAAGAAGAAGTAGGTGAATATATACACACTCAAAGACCGGCTGAGAGATCGCTAGGCAAGAACAAAAACAAACAAAAAACATATGTCTCATTTCTTCAGTGACAACGAGGAAAAAACCACTGACTTGCATCTCCAAGTGAACAAGTGAAATTAGATCGAGCGGAAAGGTCACGTTGACAGTATGTGAAATAGAGAAATATCTCTGAATAATTGTATCGTTTTAGAAGAATATTCTGCAGGCATTATGATTGATTTATTCTACATTATTTGGTGTATTGTCTAACAGTTGCTGCTGGAGAGATATCAATTGCACCCGAAGCACGAGGTACGTAAACAAAATACATTTGATGATTGTATTTATTTCCTTAGTTCTTAACTTCTCAATATAGTAAATGGTTTGAACCCATGCAGGAGTATCAGTAGTTGATCTAGTGTGCTCATCCAGGTGAGGGTAGTCCTTAAAAGGCCTAACGACTACCCTCAAGCAGATTGCAAACTCGTAATTCGATTTCTCAGTTCTTCTGAACCACAAATCAAGCGTTAGCTACTTTTTGTAAACTGGTAAAAGCTGACTGTATTTGCTGCGTTGTGTTATAAAGATGCGGTCTTGTTTATTCACTTCATAGAGATGTTGAAAGTAATTCAGAATTGCTTTCAGTGGTTTGCTTCACTATACGCTCTGTGACTGGTTTAAGGTTATTCCATCGAAATAGAAGTTACACTGGGAAGTTTCTGAAACTTTCCCTAGTTGAACATTGTGATGTAATGTTTTCAAATATTGAATAAAAAGAATAGGTCACCAGCCCCGCGAAAGAGATATAATCGACTAAATACCTCATAATTCCTTACAAAATCAACCAAAAAACACGTATTTTTTCACGTTTTCAGTGATTATTAATTTTTCTACACCGAGAATTGGTCTATACTCCTTGTATAGAAAGAAGATGATTACTAGACTTAAATATGCGAAAAAAAAATGATAGGTCACCACGCTCGTTTGCGAGAAAACAATCATTTACCTCTCTGGCGAGCATAGCCACAATGAAAAAGCCGCCATGTTTTTAATGTGCGCGCGCTAATTACGCGCAAAATTATGCGCAGAAAGGATGCGCAGTGCAATACTAAGGAATGACCTTAAGAAATTCACGCCACCTACATTTGAACTCAACCAATCAGATACAAAACTAACCAAAACCAATCGCGACTTGGTCACACGCGTTTTCCAGCGCTTGGCGCCGGTTACGTGTATTTGCTTCGAGTTCTCATTGGTTCATTGTTGTTTACATTTGTTGTGATTGGCCATTGTAATTGCTTTAGTTTTGGTTCTACAACACTCAATTGAAAACCGCTCTATTTCGACCTCCATTTATTTTGTTTTGAACCTTCCCCGTCAAACGAAGCCCCCTGTGTAACACGTGACAAGTTTTAGTCAATGATATTCTTGGTAGACTCTATTCAAGTTGCTCACACCTGTATCATTTTTTTCGTAGAAACCTTCCAGATGGGAAAAATTCACAAGGACATTGCCATGTTCATGGTCGAGGCTGCTAAAAATGACGAATATAACGACCAAAAGCTTGTGAAGGTAGTAATCACACGTTTATTCCGGCTCCCTGTAGTCGTCAAGATTGGACGTCTGCAGGGAGGCTATGAAACGCTTACATGTGATGGCAATCAAAGTTTAGGCAGGATCAAATCTCGTCTGGAGTTTACGGTCATATTTATTTCTTTGTGAGTTGGTGGATGGCAGAAATGACGTCACACGGCGCGCTCGTGGCCTAATGGCGCAAGGCGCTAACTTTTCAATCTGATCTTCGGGACTGAGGGCGAGGGTTCGAATCCAGTCCTGGGGTTATTTTTTTCCTTTTCCTTTTTTTTTGGTTCGAATCCTCCCGGGCAGTTAATAACACTGGCTTCGACATAATCTGCCGTCAAAATGTAGACAGAAACAGGAACGCCTACTCAATAATTGCTCCAAGCTTAGCATGTGTTTATCGATCGAATTTATATTGGGAAATGATTTTGTTGGACGTTAGTGCGGGGCATTTGGGGCAAAAACGTAACAAAACAGGCACAAACACGGCGGTTGTCGATTCTCCTTCCCTCCAAAACAAGATCGTGAACAGCAAAGGCGAACACACAGATGTCGGGATACCTCACCATTCTCCGCACCGCCCCCCACTAACGGAATGCCTAGTCCGCATTCACATGAAGAGAGAACAAGTTCTTACAAATAAAACATTTAGAATGACTAAAATACACACAAACAAACTTCACATCGTATATTTAATTTAGTTGACAAAAGTTCTAATAGGTTCGATTACCAGGCGGGACGGGGGAAAATAAGTCTGAATAGGCCATTTCCAAGTTGCATTTTGCCTGTTTCAAAATGAGTCTTGGTGCACGACGAGTTTTACTCACAAGTTCATTTTCATGCAAATCAAACTCATTTTCAGTTTAAACGTTTTGTACCAGGATTCGTTTTGAAACAGAGGCATCATTATTAATAAAACTCGGAAATATTCCGGAGAACGCAGCAATGATCGATGTCTAGGCAGGGTAGGGAGGGTTAGTGTGTCATGGTTTTGAGACTGTACTGTAGTTGTAACCGTCTGAGCACTCTTCTTCAGTGTACGTCGGAAACGTAACCTACTCTCAGTAACCCTTAGCAACATTTTATCTGGCTTTGATAGTTCTATTAACTGGCCGGTGAAACGTGGCCGTTGTAAGGAGGTTTCAATAAGAGTAAAAGTGTATGGATCGGTGCACGGCTGGGACGAAAAAGCCTGGCAATTGTAGAGAAGTGGTCGTTAGTGGAGGTTCAACTGTAGTTATATAGTTAAATGTGTTTGTTCATTATAGAGAAGTTTTGAACCCGTAATAATCTTAAATAACACCTTTTTGTTTCAATTTCAGGAATTGTCCGTCAAGACGAAGGATCTTATTAACAACCTTAAAAAGCTGGCTGTTGAACCTGAGGACGGAGGAGGAAAGGTCAGAGTCACTTTAGAAGCATTGAAACAACGCAAATTAACACCTGTTGTGGAAAACTTTCTTTTTAACCTGGCTGCAGCCGAGGGCTTGGTTTGAAAATGGAGCTGGTAACATCTTTTAGTGCCCGCCGTTCAAATACCGAACTTGATGCCTGATTCATGGCGTGCGAGAAAAACCTACTGTTGGCGTTGAATTCCGTGAAAAACGTTAGACGAATTCTTTCTTTATTACAGTGCGGTCATCTAGACTTTCGTTCTTAATATTTAGAAGAGTGGAAACCAACGCGTGGTATCTTGGGAAGGATGACTCAAATCGAACCTTCCCAAGATGCATCACCGCCTTACCCAATCTTTCCCATAATCCACATCATTTAATAGGTTATTTTGTATAAAAAGAGACAAAAAAAAGGTTTATTCCATTATGAACAATCAAGATTTTAATTTCACCGCTAAACAATTAAAGGAACGAAATGAAAAACTAAAACTGATTTATTTGAAGCGTAAGCTCGAGTAGGAAAGCCTGCAAACGTCTACTGCGTTCACACTAAGGTCTCTAAACATGTTTCATTTTTGTAATTGCATTTTTCTCTTTACTGATGTCCGTTTCATACACGTTTCTCGCCTGGTTCTATAAATCTGTATAGAACCAGGCAAGAAACGTGTTTGAAACGGACAGCAGTAAAGAGAAAAATGCTATTACAAAAATGAAACATGTTTACTCTAAACATGTTCCGACCTTTAGTTAGTGTGAACGCAAGAATATCAAGCGGCAGACTGTATGTAATTTCGTTTATCTCGGAAATAAATGAATTGACGGTTTCATAAGTCGTTTCAATATTCTTCGATCTTAATCACCCGTGTATTTTTATAGCTTATTATTATTTCTGTGTGCTTTTTGTCTAACTATTTTGAGATTTATTCGAATTGAGGAAAACTTTGTACCTTGCAAAGATGACTTAGAATTCGCGTGACATAAGCAATAACAAAAAAGATGCCGAGGATTTTTCGTAGAATATACACTGTATCAAAAGGTGCGATACTGGTTAAGTATCCAAGTAAACATGTGTTATAGACGTTTGGATCGAAAAACTTCGACCTTCGTCTGATTCTGATTGCGTGAAAACTGTAATAGTATAGTTCCGGCAAACGACCACATAGATATGCCTAATATTTACATTTCCTTCGAATATTTGCTACTTCTCTCACGCTTTCTCATATTTACATAATTTTTGGACCTATATATTTGTACTGTTACAGTTTTCACGCCATCATAAACCGACGAAGTTCAAAGTTTTTTCATCGAAATGTCTTTAATAGTGACCATTTTAAAAAAGTTCGTTATAACGTTTCTTAGCCATTGTCAAACCTTTTTTTTTATAAATTTCTCTGATGAATATACCTGGCTGCAATTTTATTTTATTTTTCGATTTTTTTTTCGTAATTTGTTTTCATTGTTGAACCAGCTGACGAATTTAAAATCTTCCAAGTGATCAAAGATCAATTTAAATAAATTGTGGACTTTTCTGTCAGAATGTGCAATTTAGAATCAGTCTCCGTGCTAACTCTTTGCTATTGTAATTAACAAAAAAAGTTTAATAATAATGCGTAGGTGTACATTCACTAACATGGAAGCGACAGAAGCTTCTGGAAGAGACAGGTTCTGTCAATTCCAATCTTTGCAATTCAATTGACAACGAATATTATTGTCGAATTTGTGTAGTTAGTTATCGTATCAAAAGTATTGCTTTTCGACTGAAAAGGTAGCGATTGTTTAGAATAGAAAGAACGAAACAGAGAAACGAAAAGTGTCTTTTACTTAAATTTATAGAGATAGTGCATGCAACAGTTCCAAAAAAAATAGAGAGATTAAGCATGACTTTTGTTTTTCCCGCGAACGGCAAAAATCCAACTTTTGCCGTCTGCCTTTTGCCAATTCTACGTGAATGAGTAGTTTCGCGTTTGTCGTGAACGTGTGAATTATTTTCGATTTTTCTGATGGATTTATTTAACGACTGAAGGAAAAATAAAGAGAATCAACTGCAAGCTGGCGTTTGCCGTAGAACGTGTTGTTTAATCTCTCTAATATTTCAACTTTCGTGACGTGGGAAGCGATTAGTTTCTGATACAATCAATCTGTACAGTTTACAAATAGCTCGTTTTTGCACGTACGAAAATATGGGTGCGAAGCCTTTGAAATGTTCCAAATGTTAAGCGGTAAACATCCATTTTCTCCTAACGCAACAATACATTGCCAAGCAGACAGCTTAGGAGAATATAGAAAATCCGGCATCGAAAAGAAGAAAATACAGTCCAAGCTCTCTGAGCGGACACTCACGTAAGCGGACAGCTCAAACCCAGTTTGAACTCCAGCTCATACTAACTCTGTATTTACACATTCCCGTAAGCGGCCAGTTTCAGTTGCGGACACTTTTTCTCAGTGCTTCCTGGGGGTGTCCGCTTACGGGAGCTTCGACTGCAGTTAATTTTCTTGACGCGCACCAGTGCAGCAAATTCTCAAAACTGATATTAAGAGAAACGTATGCCAGTTAGTAAGGAGA
Organism: Desmophyllum pertusum; assembly: GCA_029204205.1. Taxonomy (NCBI): domain Eukaryota; kingdom Metazoa; phylum Cnidaria; class Anthozoa; order Scleractinia; family Caryophylliidae; genus Desmophyllum; species Desmophyllum pertusum. The sequence goes on along the minus strand of MU825405.1, from coordinate 2,185,688 downwards.
ATTTCGATTTATCTCGCTAGCAAAATAACAACAAATTTGCTTTAACAGCTGTACATATCTTTAATTAAAACTCTTAGCTCGTACAATGGTTTCTATAGCACAGACAGAATGCAGAGATATATTATATTCACTTGTGCTTTAAGTCCGTCATGGACCTATTATATCGTCTCGGACAAACTGCTGGCAGTTGGAATTGTATTTCTAGATCTGTCACTGTTTTTGTGAAGTTCTCGGATTTTGACACTTTGCCTAATGTCGGTTTCCCCTAGGGTTATCGATCGAACTGATCGAGTCTGCATCGATGTTTCACCAGAAACTCTAGGCTCACTGCAGCACAGTTTTTTAATCATTTTCGCGACTTGTTCTCGCAATTCGCGTGTAAATGCCATGTACAAGAAAGGATTTAACGAGCTGTTCAGATTGGGCAGAATGGTAACAAAAATGTCGCGAACCTCGGCCGGCATGTTCTTGTCGAGGCTGTGCCAAAAGCTTAACAACATCAGAACAAAGAACGGCACCCAGCTAGCACAAAATATTCCAACAACGCACGCCATCATTTTGGCGGCCTTCAGCTCGTGCAAAACGCGGGAACGTCGGATCGATCTGTGGTTGGGATCAGCGGTACTTGCAGGACGAACCGTGTTAGTCAATGTCCGCCTGCGCTGCAGATAAGCGACCTTGGTGAGATAAGAATACGCTACTATGACGATTCCTAGCGGCAAGAAAAACGCCAAACTCGCTACCACTGTGTAGAACAAGCGATCGTTCTTGGCGCATCCCTTAAACGTCTCGACTTCGTTAAATGTCCAGTTGTAGTTACCAAGGGATGCGCAGATCGCCGAGTACGACCAGACGAAACAGATCATCTTCAACCCGGTCCGTCGTGTCATGAGCACGGGGTAGCGAAGAGGGCATTTTACAGCAACGAATCTCTCGATTGACACAGCTGCTAAGCTGCCAATAGAAGAGCTACACACAACCAAGTCTACCCAAATCCAAAGCGCGCACAGTTTTAAGTCAAGGCACCAGTTATTGTTGTGTAGAGTGTAGTGAATCCTGAATGGCATGGAAAACAGCGAAACTAGCAAATCGGCGAAAGCCAACGAAACGATGAGATAATTCGTGGTGGTCCGCAGAGCGCGGTTGGCATACACGGTCACACACACGGCCACGTTTCCGCAGAATGTTACGATGCTTATGATGATAAGAATGAAAGAAAGAGCGAGGTGTTTGGGGGAGGGTGGCACGTCGCACAGTTCGAGCCTTAAATTAGGCGCGGCGGTCTGGTTAAAGTGTACAAGATTGTCTGAATTATTACCTTGAATCATCGCTTTACAAGTTACGCTTGTAGATTTAAGGTATCTGCTTCTTGGATTACGAAGATTTCCTGCCAACTATATTCAATTCACTTCATTCTTGCTGCTAATATAAACTGTAAGAGTTCAGTAATTTGGCCGCAGTATATATGGCAAAATTGACGTTGCGTCACTGAATATATCAACGTCGTCTTTTAAACTTAAAATCCTAACAAAACTGACAAATCTCTTTACAAACCCATTTTCTTTTGACGTCAGTCATCACTGTATACAGGGTTAGCTAATCGAAAAAATAAACAATTTGTTCCATTCATTTTACATGTCCAATCGTAGCTTAGAACAAAACTAGCTATATGGTTGTGTTATGAAAATGTATGGCATTGTAATATTTGCCATGACAGTCTCAACAATTTCCTGTGAAATCCCTCCTGTTTTTTCACGATCATCATGTGTACGTGCAAAGAATATGTTGGCGCCGGACTAATCGAGTGCCGGATGTTAATTAAAAACACATCATGTTTTAAGAAATATCCTGAATTTGGACGTTTATGACGTGAGGTTACAACAGCTTTGCAATTACGGAAAAGCCAGGCACTTTACATCAAGGCATATGTAATGGTATTGTTTGGTTGTTCCGTTTGTCGTATATTGAACAAATAAAATTGCATTAGTTATTTTGATTAGACCTTCACTTTCTCCCCTGGTAAAAGCTTTATTTGCATATAAGTTGTTACATTGACAAATGCTGTCAAATGTGTTTGGGTAAGATTTCTTTCTGTCGACACGTCTGTAATTCAGAAAAGTTTAAAAGTGAACGCGATTGTAACCCAGGTTACATCGAGTAACGCCTTTTTGTTTTCATCACAAACAGCAATGTAGCCTGCGTCGCATTACCGGCGGTCAAGTCCGTCTGCGACGCAGGCTAACAGCAATGCTGGTCTAGATCTTGCACAATCATGATGTTATTTCGAAGTAGTATTCTCTAGTATTGTACCGTGCATTTTATGAGGATACACAAAGGTCCTAAGCAAATAGAAGCAACACAAGCTTATGTTACTAGTCAATTTCCTTTTCTATTATTATTGTAATTTTTTGTTCTATTTTGTGTGGCAAATTAATAAACTAAACTAAACTAAACTGTACTATTCTATCCAAAACATTAACAATTAGATTTTAATACTAGGGACCTTTAGGAATCACGAAGGCGACGCCAAGGACAGTTCGATTAAAAAAATCATTTATATTTCACTTTAGAATCTCGCAATTATCTACATCTATTCAGTGTGTCTATCAGTGTCAGCCTATCTCCTCCAGCTGAAAATATAAGACAACGTTCAATTTCAAATAGAAAGATGAGAAAAGCGCTGTCGTGGTTCATGTTCGCCAAAATACGCAGTATTTGGTCATTTCACATTGTTGTTTTGCAGAGGACGTCTATAAGAAATGTACCAAAATGTATAACGCACGTGCAGATTCATTGTACTGCTCATTAAACCTATTGTTTAGCGGCGTTCTTTTTGCCGTTGCTGTCCTAGTTTGCTGAAACTCCTACTATCAGTATAAACTTATTTTTGCCGTTGCCGTTGTAGTCTGCTAAACTCCCTACTCTGTGTGGAGACATATCTTTCGGCTGCGCGGTTCTCCGTCACTAAATTAGCTTCACAACATTTCCAGATCGATTCCAAAGATCGCTATATTATCCGGTTTTGAAAAATAGGACAAACCGGCTGTGACGCGCAGAATGAACGTCAGTCGAATCTTTCTGTAGCTGGCCCGTCTCTTTTCCTTGTTCGATTGTCTAGTCACTATTTCGATTGATAGTGGCGAGCGAAATCTGGGGAGAGGACGACATTCAATATGTCGGACGTGACGAACAAAACAAAATGGAGGACTTTTCGAGTGCGTTCTGCGCGTGAACAGGAGTTTCGAAGCCGATATACTGGCCGTCCATGGTCTACGTAGTTTAGATTAAAAAATACTGAATAACACGGGAAAAATGAACGTTTTCTTGGAGTAAGTTTACCAAGCATTGATTAAAGGATAAAAAGAGGAAGAAAGATGTCATTCTTATATTTTTAACAATGACAAATTGGACCGAAGATATAAATTACATCCCATGTTCAGGCACTTAGAGAGACAAGATTTTAATGGTCGAATACATAAAACCGCCTCAAGTTTCTACTTGAAAACACAACCATATGGACCTTTTAGAGCTACAAAGTGAACTTCAGTGGCAAACTCATGCGAAAGTCAAGCGCCTTGGATCCTTTTCATAATTCTCGGCGCCATGTGTATGTCATATCAGAAGTACGTGCAATTTACGGTTTCGGTTTAAACAATATTTGTCAATGCACGAAAGCTTGTTTGACGCGGATGAATATCAATCAGCAGCAGGGCGGAAAGAGAGAGGGCGTAGAAACGCGTTGGTCGGAGCGGACACTCCATGATGCAAAAGCCTGGGCACCAGCTTTAGATTTGTCGGGTTTTCCCGTATCTCTTTTTCCAAAATGGCGGACGTTGTCGAGGAGAACATCCTTGGGAAATAATTCTACAACCATTCGCTGATTTAGGGTATCCTAAAAAATTGTTTGGTTTACATAGTTTCTCAACTGGCGGCGCTTCTGCTGCCGCTAATACCGGTGTTAGTGATCGTCTTTTCAAGCGTTACGGCAGGTGCATGGAAAACAGATAGAACTAAATATGGTTACGTTAAAAATAAGGTTGAATCTATACTTTCCGTATCTAGCTAGAAGCCTGCTTGCTTAGTTCATTGTTCTCTTTCTTTATTTTCGAACGCGGGCATCAATAAACGAGTTGCCCGATCCTAACAATCCTCTGGGACAAGATTGTAATGGTCCAATACATAAAACCGCTTCAAGTTTCTACTTGAAAACACAACCATATTGATCTCTTAGGGCCTCCACAGACTAGAGAGATAGTTGTCGACAACTATTTAGTTGTCGATCATAAAACGTTGTCGATAACAAAAAATCCAGTGTGTGAAGCTAGTAAGGCCCTTACTTATCGATAACTAGCTTCACACTGGCTTTTTTGTTATCGACAACTTTTTATGATCGACAACTAAATAGTTGTCGACAACTATCTCTCTAGTCTGTGGAGGCCCTTAGGACTACAAATTGACCTTAGTGACAAACTCATGCGAAGTTCAAGCGCCTTCTGCCCTTTTCATACTTCTCCGAGCCATGTGTCATATCAAAAATACGTGCATGGGCTTTATCTTAAAAATCACCCCTTAGAATATAACGGATTTGAATCAACCACAACTGCTGCATAACAAATTTATCAATAAAAACGATGAAATGACTAAATTTAACCCTTTCACTCCCAAGACTGCTAAGTTCAAAACTTAGGAAAAAATCTTGAATTTCATTTTGCAACATTGTCAAAAACAATTAACAGTACCACATAGCTTTCATTCGAATGGTCACACACTAGGATTTCATCCACAGGCTCAAACGGTACAACCACATTTGTCATTGACTCTGGGAGTGAAAGGGTTAATTAATAGCATGGATGAAATTTACTAAGAGCCTCACCCTTAAAATTAACCGCCGCGAAAGCAAATATCGAGAGTTTCGAGGATATGTATACTGTAAGGCAAAGTCTGCTTAACGTTGTCATACAGGTTTTATGCCGTGCTATTCACGGGACGTGGAGGTCTTTCTGGGACGTCTTCGTCTCTGCTGCCTGCTAACCGGGGCAACTTCGGGCTTAGGAGTCATGACTTTCATTTGACTTGGTTTCACTGGAGTGGATACAGCCTGGTTAATAGAAATAAAGCAAACAGCAACAGCTGTTATGACTATTCGATACACTTGCCTCTTCTTCATCTACAACTGCTATCATGAGTTTCTCATTTATTATAAAATCCGTTTTGTGCTGCTGGGGGTAATGTTCTATATGATTAGCTGTTATGTGTGGAACACAGGGAACCCAAATAACATGCTTGGCCTATTTTTGTGATACCATGTCATTTCCGAAAGCGTAGGTAATTATACTGCAAGTTGGTATAGTGAACTGCGTTTGTTGTTACCTTTGGTTTTGACTGTGTTGTCCGTCTGCGGCTTGCTGCAAGACAATCGGGACAAGTGATCGAACCTTCTTTGACGTGCTCAACAGCAGAATAGACATGACCTGAATGCGAGTGAGAACGAGAAATAAAATGGCTGAAATAATAAATAGAATATTATAATCTTCTAAACAATCAATTACATTTCATCCCCCGTTTCCCTCCCTCCCTTCCCGTACAAAGAAAGCCGAAAGTTAAATTTCTCTCCACGTAGCTATCTGTACTGACATCTTAATTAATGCGGGATTTTTAGGACGAGTACTTCTTGTGTGGCGAAATCGGAGTACACGTATTGGGAATATCAAGTTATCCGCTATTTTTCTAGAATCAGATTCCCCATATATAAACGCTTTACTGGAACTCTACGTCCCATTGGTACCCTTTGTAGCCGACCCAGATCTAGTAATGACTTCGATGAAGACCAACCACACATCTACCTCTATCTGCTTTTGTCATAAAACGCCCGGTTTATTATAATCAAACATCACTTCAGATCGCCAAAACCTATTTACCTACGTATACGGAAGAAAGGGTATTACTGGAAATGTTACGATGTGATCTTCATCCTTGGTTTAATTGGAAAGATAACTAATTTACTCGAAGCATTATCATTCAGTAATAAAGCTTAGCACGCCCTCAAAAGGTATAGAATCAAATTGCTACCTTTGTTGCACTTGTACCAAGGTCCTAGTGTGAGATTCTTTGCCTTGACCATCACGTCGTCTGGTTCAGAAACGTTTTGCCGCTTCTTCCTTGCCAGGTCCTTGTGATTGATACATTTTGTCGAAGTGCGCCATAAATTCTAACTTTTTCTGTTGGTCTGAAAGTAAAATATTACTAACATCAGAGGTTTATAAGTACTTGTAGACCTCTGCTAACATACTGAAATCAAGAGAGATACCTTAAGACTACTATTTGTAGCGACAACTTTTGCATGTAAGTAGTCTCTAAATTTAAAAATCGCAAATTTTAAAATTCGCTACATCTGTTTTACAAAGCAATAAAAACCTGACGTCAATCACAACAAGAAGTTACATTTATGTCTTTCCTCTTTCCCCCATGAAAAAGCCCCAAAGTGCTGCCTGGCCTGCGCTATATTTACTGGGCAATAAACAAGACAACAAATTGTTTACATGTCTAATGTGTGTGACCGGCATAAAGCACGAATTTAATCACTGGTATCCGTATGACGGTACCACAGTTGTCACAGAAGCAGACTCGAAAAGACCCTTTCCAAGCCATTTAGAACTTAGTTTTGACAAACCGTTACAAATACCGAACTTTGGAAAATGAACTTTCATGATTTCGCTAAATTAAGTTGTCGCCAAATCTTCAGGGGAAAACATCGCTAGGATAAGTTGTCGCTAAATCTTACCAATCGTTTTCCCTGACTCCAGAGCACTCCTCATAGTGTTCATATTACGGCTATCTTCAGGACCAAGACTGGTTGCTTCGGATTCAAGCGCTGTCATCAAACCAAGTAGCTTTGCTCTTGACATTTCTTCACTAAATTCCTTGAGTTCTTGCTCACTGAAGCAAACTCGACGTCTTTTCATTACTCGCGACTTCAGAGAATGGATCTTATGATAAAGTTCTTTGTTCGATCCAGGTGTGATTTTGTACTTCATGACTACTTTAGCCAGAAACTTCAAAATGGTAACTTGATTTTGACGCTTGATGACTTCTTCAGATGTTACAGGGCCTCTGGTCGACTGAACTATCTCTTCTACCTCCACTTTAAACGATGCTTTGATTTCTTTAACTTCCACGAGAATCTTCTGGATTTTATCACTGTCTGCTACATCGCAGAGAACGATTCGGCGCTTAACAGCTTCAAAGTCAGCAAGGATCTTCTTGATGATGTTTCCATATCTGCGACCATAGAGAATTGGCGCGCTGCACGTTGGGCATCGTTTGTACTTGATTTCTTCATTTTCACCTTCTAAATCAGCTTCATCCATCCATCTGTCCAACGTCTCAACTTCAAACACATGACCACAATCAACCAGTTCCACGAACATCGCTCCAGGGTCGCTCTCGTTGAACTCAACCTCGTGGCAAACTCGGCATTTCTTTGGGCAAACTTCGCCACAAACCCCAACACACGAGTGGCCGCATGGTAACTGCTCCGGGCATGGTTCGTCGCACCTCGGTCGGTTACAGATCTCTCCGCAAGACTTCGTGCACTTCTGGTGTGGACACTGCCATGTGCACTCGTTTGCACATGGTTGACAAGGATGACCACAGTTCCGTTTGCAGACCTTGTGATCGCAGTAGTTACTGCATGGTGCTGAACAAGGTGGGCAGGTACGAACACAGTCATCCTTACAGGTATGGCCACAGAAGAGTGTGCGGCTGCACTTAGACTCGCACGGTAAATGAAGGCGCCCCTCTTGACATCGATTACAGTTACCTGTTGATTATTTAAAGCAGCCAATAATAAAATCAACAAATGGCTTGTTGATGTACACTGTACGTACAAAGTCGCTTATATAACGTTTTTCACCCAGACAACATACGAACTTACAAAATTGTCTGCCCCAAATGTCGCCGCATTAATCCCATGCAGGCGTGCTCTTGTTAGCATTATAAATTTTTTTATTTTATTTTATTTTTTTAAATATCATATATAACTTAGTGGTGGGTTGGGTTTGGGTTTGGATTCTTACTGGGGCTGGGCTGGGTAGATAGGCCTAGCAAGGGACGTAATGTCCTATTGTCTATTTACCCGCCATTGGCGAATTGTGTAAGTAAATAAATAAAATAAATAAATAAAAGTGGGTCAAACGCTTATGTGCCGTGAAGTTAGCCGTATCAAGTGAAATGATCAAATTGAAGTAGCAAACACGATCTAGCTACTTACCTGAACATGGATGACCACACTCTAATGCCCCACAGTGCTCTTTGCAGACGATGTCACTAGAAGCCACATAACACGATACTTGATTGACATGATCACAAGGAGATGCTTGTTTTGACACCGACTCCATGCACTTGAATTTGGCGGGATCAACGGAACAAGGGATCTTTTGTTCATGATTACATTCCGGGATGAGCTTTAGAACTCTCACCATGCACGGACCACACTCTTCGCTGCAGGTCCTGGGACAGTTATGCTCAAGATCACAGATAGGTTTGGTGGCAAGGCTGCTGGCAAACGAATTTCTCTTTATGCTCGAGATCTGTCGGGTGACAAACCTGGTCACACACATGACCACATTCCAGCTCCATCTCGCATGGTTCTGTACAACCTCCCTCTGGGGCGTTTTCAAAGTCCTCGGCACGTGATGCGTGAATCACGTTTTCGGGGTGATTCTGACATACCAGTTTCAATTGGCTTCCCACATTTCCTTGTTGGCGCATATCTGCAAAGATTTTTCTCCACAGGTTGCTTTCCTTAGCTAAAAGCGTAGCATTTCCAATGATGTAGAAGCCTTTCCGGGCTCGTGATAACGCGACACAAACTCTGTTTGAGATCTTGAGAAAGCCAATCCTATCACTGCGAACAAGCGATAGAAGAATGATGTCATTTTCTTCGCCTTGAAAGTTGTCCACCACTGTAACGCGAATTCCCTCAAAAAACTCTTTGTATGGCTTTGCAGACATCTCTTGTTTCAGTTTGAATAGCTGTCCACTGTAGGCTGTCAGGATTGTAATCTGTTCTCGCTGGTACCCCTGCTGGATGAAGTAGCGGCACAGGGCTGTCAGGAATTCTGCTTCGTGGACATTGGATCTGCTTTTACCCTCAACAACGAAGTCCTGCGAATGTGAAAAGAAGCTGCAGAAGTCTGAAAAACGGCTGCATAATCTGGGAAGGATCCATTTTGAATTAATGTAAATTTGTGTTTCAGTTGTACGTTTAAAGGAGCTACGTCACGGATGGTGCATCTTGAAAAAATTGCCCAATTTTTTTCAAGTTCACCATTCGCAATTCGTCTTAATCTTCTCCATCCTCAACCATCCTTGTTCCTGTATGGTTTATTATTACCTATTTGGTGTTTTTTCTACCTTAGTAAACAATTATTTTGAGGCTTTCTTCAATTTGAAGGTGATTTTGCACTTCGCAAAAATGACTTAAAATATCGTGACATAGCTCCTTTAATTGGAAAGGCATAAAATCAGTAGCAAATAAATGGCACATATACAAAATCTGCTAACAAGTAAAGAAAACCATGTGTGTATTGATTATTTCCCAGACAGGCTAGTCACTCAAAGCTCATTTTAAACGAATATTATGTGGAGAACATCGGGTATTACTTGGTGCGGTTGAGGAAACTATTATTCGTTAGCTATATTGTGTTTTTGTGTGGGTATTGTTTATTGTCTTGAATCGTTTGTTTTACGTCATAATTGCAGCGGTAATCCCAACGCCAAGAACGTGACAGGACAGCCACGTTTAATTTATATTATTTAGTGGTTGCCTAATAAACTGTGATTTTCGAATTATGTGGCCATGTGACGAATTAATTTTATTCACTAATATATTTCTTTATTATTTCTGACTGGCAAAATGTTAGACTCTTTTATATGCATGGACTCTTCTTTGGGCTCTGGTGTTTAGCTTGAATTTCTTGTTGAACTGGATATCGTAGTCTATCGAAAACAGTTCCAAGAACATGTCATGAATCCTCCCTGTTATGTGGATAACATCCAGCTTTTGAAAACGTGTAACGAAAACTAAATTTGGTTTCTAATTCCCTAACATATAGTTATATGGCCTTAGCTCCCACGAGTCTCCTGTAGCTCAGTGGTAGAGCGTCCGACCGGTGTGCGGAAGGTCAGGTTCGACTCCTGTTGGGGGAACTCGGAATTTTTTTTCCGAGTAGCTTGTGTCGCTGACAGAATAATATCTCTCATACCAAGCTTAAAATATACCATCATTTCTTTCCATAGTTACCTCTTCTTCATTGTGATCCACAAAGAACAAATTTTGTTCCACGCCTTTTATGTTTTCAAACTTCAACACAGACGCATGGTTTTCCAGTTTAGGTGTGACGTATATGTGGTTCAACATCTTGGCGATTTCAGGTCGCATTCGGTGCTGTAAACACAGCCTTGAAAATTGCATTCCGTTCGTCACCATTCTCTCAAATAGGGAGACGTCCAGGTTGTACTTTATCTGCAGATCGTAGACCGTGGGATTGGGGCGAAGCTGTTGATGGTCGCCAATCAGAATCAAGTGTTGACATCCGAGAGTTAAAGATGTAATAATATGCGCCTCCAGTACTTCAGCGGCTTCCTCCACGATTGTTATCACTGGCTGCAGATCTTGTAACAGGCTGTGGTACCGTGCTGCACCTAAATGCAAAATGAAACTGATTAAACAAATTGTGTTTGCATGTCGATACTTGAAAAAGGCATTGAGCATGAAGTCAACCGAGGTCGTTTCGCTATGCATGCATGATTGGGGACTGAAATTAAATAAGCCCCCCGGGGGCTTAACAGAGCTTTTACGGACTTTTCAGGGTCAATGTAAACAAACACAGAAACCGGCAAATATTTGCAAATGAACATAACATGGTTATCTCAACTGGCAGTAAGCAGACCAATTGGCTTATTCAATTTACAACTCGGGACTACGGAGAACAACACTAGCTAGTGCAGGTTCGAACCTAGGACCACCGGATTTCAAGCCCAGCACTTAATTCAACCTCTTGGCCACGCTGCCTCAGGCTTACTGCAGCAAAATAGAGTACACTACCTTACCAAAGGACTTTTTTGAGGGGCTTAGTATAAAAAGGTCAGTGACAGGCCCACACGACTCCTACAGTTCGTAACATTTGTACACTTGCCGTTCTATTCTATTAAATTCGGTCTTTGACCTATTTTGCGTCGTATGTTTCTTGAGGGTACTATATGCTTCGAATTTGGGGGGGGGGGGGGGGGGGGGCTTATATACGGTGGGGCTTATTTTCGGAATTTTACGGTAGTTCAGTTCATTCTACTTATGAGAGATCCATCTGCCTTATCCTGTTATATGTTGATCAAGGGATAGTGATAATCATCGAAAAAGAACAATATTTATATAGACTATAGTTCCAAAACTGACTTTTGAAAGAACTACAAATTATTTACCTGTGGTAGTCATTCCGATGACATCTGCCTTTCTAAGGATCTCATAATCTTCTTTCATCCTTACGTCTTTGAGATCACTTGCTTTCTTATCAAACGTTTCTTGCCAGGCGGAGATTTTCTCGTAACAGCTCTCACAAGCATTGTACACCCATCTGCGGTACAGACACCAGCGCTCATTCAAGGGCGTATTCCATACATCCTCAACCTAAAATACGACAGAAGAAACTAACATTGTAGAAAGAAACGTTCTGTGATGCGTGGGCTCTCTGATGGAGAACTGCCATCCCCCTCAAGAAAAGGCCCATCTTCACATCGGGTTTTTGAGCACATCTGAATCCGCTGCTGATCTTCTTAGTAACCAATGTCTGTTTCAAACGCAGCTACGGCGACTTGGATATACCGTAAAAGCTCTGTTAAGCCCCCGGGGGCTTATTTAATTTCAGTCCCCAAGAAGGGGGAGGGGTGCTTATTAGAGAGGGGGGCTAAATAGAGCTTTTACGGTACATCACATGTTACAGTTAAGCAGATCACCTGATCAACTGTTTTAATGTCACAATAACAAGTTGATCATCTGGTTAAGACAAGTGCAACACGTCATGTATAGAGTCGCCCTGAAAATAGACTCACTCCAAAGACGGCCAAAAACGCTCGGGTATCGTGGTCTACTGGGAAGGGCAGTATGCTAAAAACCAAACCAAGAGCGAATTTCAAGCAGAACACGATTATACAAATTCAAAGTTCAGTGCTACCTTAAATAGTTAATCAAATGAGCAGAACATGACTACCGGCCGTGCATCATACCTTGGCCGCTTCTTCTTCGCTCATCAGGTCCTGTCGATCAAGCTCTCTCCTAATAATTTGCTTGATTTTTTTCTTTATGCGGTTTGGATTCTGGAATTGCCAGCCGCCACCCTGCATGCCTCCTTCAGCAGCTTTTGAAGTCCGAGTCGTATGCAGACTGTCCGTGTTCCCATCAGGTGGTCTGTCATGAAACCTGATAATATCATCATCAGTATCCAGAGTCCTTTGATCTTGCATGACATAAGCCTCGAATCTTACATCAGGGGTTTGTTGTACCTCTTCGTCATCTTGTCTATGTCCTTCTCCTTCGATACTTCTTTCCACCTCTTCTACTGTTGCTGGCTCGTCGTCGAGTTTGTATCCTCCTGTGTAAAGAGAATTCATACGGAAGCTCATAAAGCTGTCGCTTGAAATATATAGGCAGATTAAGCAAAGACAACGCAATGTAATGCCCAAGGGGGGGGGGGGGGGCATTTATGGAGTCACTGAGCCGGTCAGTCATGTTTTTACGCCAATTGCGCCAACAAGAAAACTAGTAAAAATTCGGCTTGTAGTGAGGTTTCTATAAATTAACGTATATACTTCTCATTAGACCATATAAAGATACCCCGTTTGAGACAAAAAATGATAAAATAGATACCCCGTTCAAGACAAAGAACCCTGAAAACCATACCCTATCGGGCCGCACGTCCCCGTCGTGGTCATGATCGAAGAAGTCAAAATCAAGTCGTGTCGAGACTATTCCGTGCGCTCTCGCGTCGTCTTCTTAATCTGCCTTACATAATCTGTAAGGAAACGTCTGCCATTTGTTGTGACTTCTTATTACAAATTGAGACTAAAAGTAAAGAGGAACTTACTGGATGAATCACTAGTGACTATTGGTAGAGCATCGCACCGGTAACGCGGAGGTTATGGGTTCAAATCTCCCGTTGAAGGCCTGAATTTTGTTTCAGGCTTCGTATAAAACAATTGCAAACACAACTGCGATAATTATTTCTACACTTTATACTCGCTACCCGCTGTTCATATATCCTGTCGTCGAAATTCAGAAAAGCCCGATTGACGAAACGATATAGGGAAGAACATATTGTCGAGGTCACAAATACACCTACCTTTCTGTGGAATACATCCCACTGCTTGGATGTTTGCAACTGCGAGAGCTTCAGAATATATATGCAAATGGGAAATTCTTCCTTCGAAGCACTCTTGCCAAGGAGTTGCCAAGGCGCCTATCCTGATCGAGAATTGTGTCGCTAAGTCAAAATTCTCACCAATCAAGGTAGCTGCCACCTCATTCCCATTGTGCCACAGGCGTGCAACTCCAGACTCGTGATCGTACGAGGCGCCAATAAAATTCCAGGCATTGATGTTCAAAACCGCCTTTTTCAGAGGAAAAGCTAGCGCTATATCTCTTCGAACAAACCATGCTGTTAACGTTCCCATTCCACCGTACGACCCTTCTTGCCAGATCTGAACGCCATAACCATTTCTGTCATAGCTCATGATTGGCCCAGCATTTCCAGTAGGGTAAATGAAGGCAAGTACCGTAATAGAGCGTCTTGCGTCTGTCCAGCCACCGTCGAAGTTTGGAATCTCGATAAACGAGTCAAAGTGCCATTTAGTAGCAAAGAACCTCCTGGGGTCCCATCAGCACCTGGGGCGTGTTGGACACGTGGTGATATAAAGGTTACCTCTTCTTGAGAAAAATACTCCAGGCCTCCGCATTCAGCATTGAAAGGAAACATGACAAGAGGTTTCGCAAAACCTGAGAATGAGACACAAATCAAATGATATTTTGTAGTGACTACAGTTATAGTTATAAACGATCTCATATCCGATTTGCACTACCCTAGTTCATGAAAGCGCGATCACGCAATAATTTATAGCCTGCGTAGCTGGCGGTCTTGTTGGCGCGCGAAGTAAAAATTCGTAAGCGACGAAGCCGCGAAAGCGAACGGCGCAGCCGCGAGAGTCTGGGGTGGAGAGTTTTGAAAGACCGGTATTTTCTCTCGCGGCTTCGCCGCTCATTTTGCCCGCTCCGCTGACAAAACTTTACTTTGTGCGAACAATACCGCCAGCTACGCAGGCTAAATAATTTATTCTGTGATTATTGCAAAATATCGAAAATATAAGAGTTGCATGGGAATTTAGTCAGCCAAAAAATAAATAAATACAGTTATTTTTTTTTAGCGGTCCGTATCCAAATCCTTGAATTTGATTGGCTAAGAGCGCGCGATTCAGCGGTCCGTATCCTGCAGTACGGACCCCGAGTTACGGACCGCTCCGACCACTGCGCAATTTACTCGGGTAGAAAATTTTGCTTAGCTTTGTAAAACTGCCAGAATGCGTTTAATACTGTAAGACCCACAAAAACATATTAATCAAACCAAAATTTGTCCCGGGAGCGGGAAAATTGCCAGTGAACCCGTCGGAGACCCGCGGAATCGTAGCGTAGGCATGCGCTAACATTTTAATTTCAGCAACGTGCGAAGGACGAAGGTCGATGCGAAGAAGCTTTTTATACTGCCGTTTCTCACATTATATTGCTCTCTTACCGTTGTCAAGTCAATGGAGAACAACGCAGTGGAATTAAAGAGCTTGCATTTCTTCAAAAAGGCGAGTTTTCATTTGATTTTAACCGACATAATTTGAGTTTGTTGTTGTTTTTGGAAATCAGTTTCACCGCTCGCGCTCTGTATTTTTTGAATTATAAATCTCCGTGTTTAGACTCATTTCCTTAGTTAATCATTTGCTTTTCGTTTCTCTTTTTTCCTAAACATACCTTCCGTTAAGTTTCATTCAAGAAAGAACTTAGTGATTACCGGTAGTCCAGAAAATAATCCTCGGCACGTAAGCTTATAAAACTTAAATCAGTTGTGCCGTACGTTGAACGAAACTGAAAGCAAGTTTACAGTTTGTCAAGGTTTCGCATAAAATGAAAATTATGAATTGCCATTGAATGGTAAAAAATTAGATTAACATGAGAAATGAAATTGGTGAAAACTGAGAAAACAGCTTTGCTCGAAAAATGCTTTCAAGAGTATTGAAGATTGTCCTAAAAATTTGCCGCCGGCTGCGACTTTGAATGGTTTTTGTGTTAAATTTGAAATAGCTTCTCATTTCAGCTGCTTTTAGTGGTGAAATTCCGTTTGAGTCTCCATCGTCTGTTCTTCACAGCTACGTATAGCTTTCTGTAATTACATATTTTGGTGTAAAAATTAATCATCCGAGTTTCTTGTTATTTGGATTAAATTTTTATTTATTCGGTAGTTTTATAGCGACCTTGGGATAATACGCGCGCGCGTGAAAAAGATTTTTCAAAACAAGATTTCAAGATTTCTAGCATTTATACAGAACCAAGTAGGAAAAAAATAAACACGTTATTCACCGGCCTTGGTCGGTCCGTATAGGGAAAAACTGTGCCCTCGGTCTCGAGTACGGCCCTCGGCCGCAGCGGCCTCGTGCCGTACTCGAGACCTCGGGCACAGTTTTTCCCTATACGGACCTCCCGGCCGGCGAATAACATCTATATATTTGAAACAGAAGCAAAAGGCAACTCGGAAATGGCCTATTGATCGTTACTCTAATGTACATGTAGTTACAATGAGCTGAGGCATCAATTTATGGACGATAAAACGCCATAAAAATTGGCAAACTGAAGACTCATAATTACGTCGAGGAAAACGGATTCCTTAGTGACCCGTTAGTGAACATACACATTTGTTAGCTGTGAAATCTTTAAATTATCGAGCACTGGGCCTTAACTTTGGAAGAAAATCTCCACTGCAAGCATTTTATGCAAAGATTTCTTTAAAGAGTGATCTACATGGAAATGTGTGCACAATATAATTTTTCATCTATTAATTTTCTATTCTAGCTGCCAATATTTATCGTACCGTCTTGATAAGGGTCAACAGGTTGCACAGGAAGCCCAAGCCATTGTGGGATCACGGAGTCCCTTGTTCCCATGGTATCGTTGGAACCCGTTCTTAAGGAGTGGTGTTGCTTTGACGTCATGCTCATAAGATTTAGAAACTCGTCCTCGTGAACCACGTTGCTTGTAAATTTCTCGAGCATTCCGCCGTGTGACGTAATCTTTACCGAGAGTGCGTCCATTTCTTGTCGGATCTCACTTATGGCTTTCCCGAGTTTTTTTTGGCATTAAACGTTTCTGAAAATACATGAAAGAAAGGTCAGTGCAAAATGAGAAAACGAAACTTTGTAATAAGGGAGAAAGTAAGAAAACCAGTACCCCAAGCAGGGTTGGAAGGAAATTAAAGGAAAAAAAGGGACGGGGAGGTAAAACAATAAGCTCCCCCAAAATACCTCAACGTTTTTAAACACAACCAAGGAGGGTGATCTAAGGGAAGGATTCCCCGTGCCCCATGATAATGTTTTGAAATCTATCAGTAGTTTCGCGCCATGCTGTGAAGCGATTATTTTTAATTTTTCTGATTGAGGATCCGACATCCGTTACTCGAACTGACCAATCAGGAGTGCCTCTTAAAATAGCTCGGCTCTGGACTGAAGCTGAAATAGATTTCCAAAAAATATCATTGGAAGAGACCCATGCATTGGGAAATGCTTCTCTTAGATAATCCCTCTTCGACTGTCACCAAACATCATAAAATATGTTTACTTTTAAAACTCGCCGCCCCCCCCCCCCCCCCCCCCAAAAAAAAAAAAAAAAAACGTTTGCAGATAAGCTGAGGACTAGGACTGAGGACTAGGACTGATGACTGATGTCTCGCCCGTTACCTCTATCATCTCACGTTTCCGTATTTTAAGACTGCAGTTCTGCATCGCCTCGCTCTGACTTCGACCCCCAACTCGAACAATTCCTTTCGGATGAAACTCGTTGATTTCTTCCAGAAACTTGGTCAAGGGCGTGATTGGTGTAGCAGACTACAAGGATGGGACCACCCTTCCTGTCTCTCCAAACCTTAGCGTTGTGTAATAGCACCTTGGCTATCTGCGACAAAGAGATAACAAAATATTATAATCCATCAAAAAATTTTCTCGCGCGCGATTGCGTCTAAACACGTCACGTGACGCAGCCAAAACTGGGGAATATCCGGGTGATATTCCCCAAGTGATATTCCCCAGTTTTGAAAATTTGCGTTTCACGTTCGCTGGTTCAATTTCGTCTCAAATAAATTGCTAAATTAAATAAACAACTGATTGTTTTGAACAGACTAGAAATATTTTTGAACGCCAACAGAATTATTTTGATGTTTAACAGCTTGGCCGACCGAGATCTTCCACGGCAAACTGAGCGGCCTTGTGAAAAAATATTTGAAGGATAATAACTACAATAGCCTCCATTTGGCTTCAAAAATATGCTCGGATATTTGTCCTTGGACATTATCTGTTCCGCGAAGCTCACAGTTTTCCTCGAGCTTCGCTCTCGGAAAACTGTTCGCTTCTCGGAACAGATAATGTCCAAGGACAAATATCCGAGCATATTTTTTGAGCCAAATGGAGGCTATTGTTTATATATATCTCGTACTGTTTGTATATGTTCCTAATCGTTGTAATCCAGCCTAAAGTAAACCGCTCAGATACAAGTAATAGTTACGTGTATAGTTCACGCCAAACAAGGATTAACTTCAGTCCTCGATATCTAAATATCTACAGTGGTTGACTCAAGCTTGACATTTACACAACTTTTAAAATTAACGATTCAGCCCCACATATGGTTTCGTTTTTCGAAATTTTAAGCTACAATTGATATCGGCATTTCATATATTGCCACGACACACGCTGGCGACATGCGTACGTACCGCATTTTATTAAGAAATACTTTAACCTCTTTTTTGCTATTAATACACCAACATGAAACTTTTGGCTGGTGAGACAAAGAGTTCTTTTGAATAACAAAACAAAAATGACGTCAAACGTTGTAAAAGTAAATATCGCTATACCAAAAACACGACGTTTTGTCAGCGAGGCGTCCAGTTGTTTTAGTTTGCACTATCTCAAATCTCTCCACAAGCACATTCCATACACAAGTTGAAGTGAGTGTCCGTGCACACCAGTCTTCTGCCTAAGGCTCAATCTGAATCTTCGGACAGGTGTCAATTTACCTTCAATCCAATGTACGTCTTTCCAGTGCCCGGTGGTCCCTGAATGGACTGCAAAATCTTTGGTCAGCGCCAACCGTAATGCGTTTGAACTGTGACTCATCTAGTTCCAGATCCTTTGCAGACGGCCAGGAGGCTGGGTTCAAAACTGACACCATAGATCCTGTGTTGTAGCAGAGAACTCAGGATTCACTTTCAAGAAGTATTTTAACAGTTTTAACTTGTGTTATTTTTAATGCTACCGGTTATTTTATCGGGAAGCTATATACGAAGGACTGCAATAAGCGTAGAGTAAACATATATAAAACATAAAAAGCATTTAGTTTTTCACGTGTATCCATTCTCCACAGCATTAACTCTCGCTGTTATTTATACGATGATTAGTACTTTAGGGTAGAAAATTTCAATCCTGTCAGTTCTAAATCAGTCTTGAACTCTTATTCAGTTACAGGCTTGCCAGTATTGATCATTGTCGAAGAAATAAAATTCGTAGTTCACGCCAAAAAAAGGCCATTGACTCCAGTAATCGTCTTGTGAGCAACTTACATTCTGTCAGCTTACCAGATTTTCTAAGACCGGAATGGCTGTTTCTGTCTGGCGGATAAGCAGAACTTGTCCTGAAAAAGAGGTACAGATATTTTTAAAGCAATTGATACATTTAAAATGTGGCCGCTGGACATCTGTGGTATTGTCACTTGGAGAGGTACAAGTGGGAGAATTTTCATTACACATGAAGAAAACAATTTTCGTTTGTGATCTGTTCGTTCTGTTGTTCAGTCTCGTCAAATGCATGCTTGCCTTTGTCGTGAAATCAAATTATTTCTGTTTAAGACCTTAAGGGCTGAAATTTTATTGCTAAAGTATAAAAGAAAAGCTGCTGCTACAGAATGTGGACTACGTTACTCTCACTTACGTGTGTTCATGAAATTCTCCGTTCGTCATGATAACAGAGAAATCCAAC
Organism: Desmophyllum pertusum; assembly: GCA_029204205.1. Lineage (NCBI taxonomy): Eukaryota > Metazoa > Cnidaria > Anthozoa > Scleractinia > Caryophylliidae > Desmophyllum > Desmophyllum pertusum. Next base: position 2,166,362 of record MU825405.1, on the reverse strand, counting down.
ACCACTTGACGGCCATCAGGTTTCGTCAGATAGGATGGTGGCTGAATATTCCTGCCACAGTCCACGATATATCTCTAATTGAACACAAGTAATTTTTAGTGGTAATCGAGGTTACTGCACGGAAAAAGAAATGCTATATACGGCGCGTAAACTCGTCAGGATTTAATTAGCACAGCCTTAAGAGACTTAAGAGTCACGTTAAAAACAGTCACTGTACCTTAAATGGAAATTCTCCAGGAGGCATCATTTTCAGTCCTTCAAGCACTGGCCGGTATGCCTCAAAGAAAGCTATGGACTCAACCATTTGACACAACTCCCCCGTCCGCAGTCCAGCATCACTGGCAGGCGACACAAAACGTACTTCAATCTCACCCTATAACATAATTTAATACAAAATAAGGGATTTTCCAAATGTAGCAAAGAAAAATTATTTTACTCACACTTACACTTTCAACCATTTCTGTTTTTCTTTCTGCTTTTCTTTTTGCTCTTTTGTTCTATAGTTTTTTTCATTTCCTTGGATCTTTTCTGCCGTGGCTGCCACGACTTACTATTTATTTGTTACGCCAGCATTGTATGCCGGCGATATTATTGAAAACATAAATTTGTGTCCTATTAGTAAATTTCCAGGTTTTGCGCAACATATTTTCACTGAGTTGCCTGATGATAAAATTTACGTTTTCTTCACCTCATACCCACCCCATCCACCGTGGCTCCAACGTTACTAACCTTTCTTATATCCTTGAGCTCTCTATTGGCAGCGGTGGCAAAAGCAAAGGTGTTGAAATTGTCCTTCGTTAGACACAGTAGTGATCCGAATATGAGCCTTTTACTGTTCTCCCATTGCACTCGGACGGAAACTTGTGATGTCAAAACCTGATCTTGTATGCCACTCCGTTGGAGGTACATACTGGATTCAGTATCCTCACATTTTCGTAGACTCTGACATCTTGTAAGCGATCATCTCTGCTATTCCTACAAGTGCCCATGGCCATTAACTGTTGGATCCCAACACGTAGGGGCCTAATGAAGTCCTCTCGAAGGAGCCGGAACCTGTACGTCTAAATAATTGTTCCTCCGTTGTCGTAGTGCCCCTCGATCTTGTTTTCCCTGAGAAAGGGTTCTTGGTGTGTAAAGATGTCCTCGTGGGTTGGGATAACACTCAAGTTCTCGAAAATTTTCGGGTAGGTGTGGCTGTTGCCCCAATCGCTACCGACTGTGAAAATGATGGTAGTGACAATTTTTAGCTTGAATTTATAGTTTGTACAAAATTTAAATTTGATAGTTATCAATTGAACCGACCGGCCCCTTCAGAATGAATAACATTGCGTCCTTTTAGGCACAAACTACAACTGAGCTGCTGTCACCATTTCTATATCCGTACAGTACTTACTAACGCTTTTCGGCCAACATTGCTCAAATGATTCTGTTCTTAAATTAAATGGTAGAAAATTCTGACAAGAGAAAAAATGTCATGCACTTATTCTTTCATTAATTGTTTCAAAGGGGCACTGTCACAAGGACGCATGCGCCAGTCTCGGCGAGTCCGGAACTTGAAAAAGGTTGGGCCAACTTTTTCAAGTTTTGAGTTGCCACAAATTGCCAAAATGGCGTCCGACTAAGTGGCGGCGGCGGACACTGTGGAGAAGGCGTAATGCAATTCAGGGCGAAAAAGAATATTCAATACCCCGACAACGAGCCAAGAGAGAGTGGACCAAAACCCCATAAACGCATTTATCTTGAAGATAAACAAGTTTCAAAAACATGGCTTGAAGCGTAAATTCGTTGCAGGTTACGAAGGATATACAGTGATACGATTAACCGGCAGCAGTTCGAAACATTTTTTTTTCGAACGGTTAGTAGGCAGCCGTTCGGCTTGCTAACTACGTTCGGGTAGTGAACGGCTTTTAGCCTTTCGAACGGAAACGCCGTGTTGTACGTTTTTCGCAGTGAGAGGTCACGAGCTGGAGGTCACATCTGTTTGCGATCGACTCGTCTGCCTCTAACAAACAACTGTGTCGCGCCCGTTCGAAAAAAAATATTCAGCCCGTTCCAACGGCTGCTGCCTACCCGTTCAGAAAAAAAAAATCATTCACCCGTTCGAAGCTAAGCCAGGTTTATCCGTTGAGAAAAAAATATTGAGCCGTTTCAAACGGCAAGACTGTTTATCCTTTGAAAAGAACTTATGTACGAATGGATAAATTCTAAGGCTTGGGCTGTCCGAAAGTGCGTTGCGTTACGGCCGTTGCAAAAATATTTTGTATGCAAATCATTGTGTTTTTTTACGGAAATACGTATGCGGAACAGCGCACGCTGTTTACCCAGTAATATTACGACTTTATCTGTTTTACAACAATCGTGATTAGAAAAAACAAAGAATAACATGCCAACTATTTTTCAGCTAACCGTCATTATGGAATGGCGGCCAAATAATTTACATGGTCGACAGTGGTAGTGAGCAGTTTCGCGCATGCGAATCCGTGGAACAGTGCCCCTTTAAGTACTCCCATTTTAAAAGATGCTGAAAAATGACAGTCAAATTACTGAAAAATTAACGGTGCAACGAGCTCGGTTGATCCGATTAAATAACCTACTTCTTTGCTTTAAAGCTTAGTTGGTTAGCTATATAGGCTTTTCTTTTCTGTGATTACTAACTGATTTTTGGATGTGATTAATTTCAATTGGTTTTCAGTTTTTAGGACGGTGACTTGTCTTGAATTTTTTGGTAACTGTTCTGTTACACATCAAGGGGTGACATACTTTTAAAAGGAAAAAATGGCCTCCAGTTTTTTAAATATTCTAAGTTTTTATTCTGTCTCAAGGAAATGATTTCCCGAGCCAAACGTTTTTCAGGCGGCTGAACTCAAAGGACCTCACCGCAGAAGTGTTTTTGAAATTATCTGATTACGGGAGAGGTATTTTTAGATTCCTAGATCTCTCTTCTTCCTCCAATTAATATTTGTTTGGAGCCGTCTTATTTTGTTTTAACTGAAGTTTATGGTGTTTTAATTTCTTGAGGTTTGATTTCTCCAAATTAAGAAAAAATATTTACTATTCTTTTCACCAAAACTCCTACCATCGTGCTCTACTGCGGACTTGTCCGCTTCAATCAAAATTTTTTTAATCGTGGCTCTTGCAGGCGGTTGAAATACTTCGAATAACGTTTTTTCATTCGTCACGTTTTTGCTTAGCTTTTAATTTCTTTTCCGAGAACTGATATGAGTCGTCGCTCTTATTTCCATTTTAATCATTGTTACTTGTTTACAAGATGTAATCAGATCCACCTTGTATAAATAAATCAATAAACAGTCAGCTACAAGAACGGAAATTACTACTTGAAAGGTACTGTTCACTGTGCCCTCAATAGCTTTCATTGAATGGTACCACACACTCGGTTTTATCCACATGCGGAAACAAGTTAGAACCACCTTATCAGACGCAAACTAGGAAACATTAGTTACGGAGACATTGCTGCGGACGCAAATGTTTCGCACCTTAAGCCACGAAAGAAAACATTGTTCAGCAGCGAAATTTTGCGTCTCGGAAGCAAGAAAATGTTCTTGTTGAATCAAGAAGTCAAAAACATTTTTTCGCTTTCCGAAAACAGTTTTCAGCCACTGAGGATAAACAATTTTACTAACTTATAGCCACCAGAGGCAGCGAAATACATTTGGTCGTGTAGGCCCCAGCACCGACGACGCAGGAAACATTGCAGGAATGTTTCTGCAACAATGTTTCCTAGTTTTTAGGCCACCAAAGCAACGAAACATTTCTCGTGCTTCGCGTTCTCTAGGTTTTAGCCACCCAAGAAAACATTAGCAGGAAAGACAATGTTTCTGTAAGCATGTTTCCTGTTTTAGCGCGTGTTTAGACAGGTCCTAATATAAACAGAAGCACAACAAAGCTACAACGTACTATCAGTAGCTAACTCCGGTGTCAAGATTTTAACTCTAAAAATAATAAAAAAAATATAAGTCATACCTGAAGGGCTCCCATTCCAAATACTAATCTTCTTATATGCCATTTACAGAATTATGAGGCAATCGGGAGGCATAGAGAAGGTAAACATTCTCGAAGAACCAAAAGGGCCGAGTTGCACAGAATGTTTTTCTGAGCAAAATATGCGTAATTCCTATGAAAATATGTAGCAATCGTCAGAATCGAAGATTAAGCTTCCGTGTCTTTTTCTCGAGAATTTTAACGTTTGTCCGCGATACGAGTCTGAGGTTTTGAGCACTTTCCCCACTCATAAATTTATAACGGAACATACTTCTGAAAACTGATTAAATCTGTTTTCCAACTAATAAATTGGAAAATTCTATATTGGTCATTTTGCATCCTCTCAACCAGGGGGGGTCTAGTCAAGCGAGGCCTGGGACCTAGTATATATGATTGCACATTTTAGAAAATTTGGCCGAGCGAGACTAAGTACTGGTTTGTTTAAAATAACATGTGCCGACGATTGGGCGACATTGGACGTGCGTTTGTGTTCGTTCGAAAATATTTTGGCGATTCCACGTCTCAAACACTATGGGAACGATTCGGTCGCTGTTTAACTGAACTTTGGTCATTGTGGGACACCATGGATGAAAATTCCATCAGCAAACTCCCGTAGAGGTACGGTTTCTCGAATGATTGACAGATTTTCTTTACTTGTGGCGATCATGTATTGCGGAAAAGCGTGCAAGATCAAAGGGCGCCTGCCTGCACCCGCCTGGCTCTCAACTTATCACTCAAAGGCAACCACAAACCAAACAAGACACGACAATACATTTAATATATTTCGCGTATTTTCTATCCTTACAGTCTGAACGAACCGCACATTCTTTTGAAAGGAGAAAACAGCTCATCAAACATTTTTCCAAAGAATAATAAGTACGTTAAATTACTTATTAAAAATATACTGTACTACTCAGCTGAATCAATCGGTATAAGCAAGAAACAGATTTCTCCGAATTATATACCGCACGCTGACTTCGGTCTCTACGTTTTCTTTGGAATCCTGCTTAAATATTCATATCATATGGTAAACATAACGGCGCCATTTGGCGCCGAAAATAGATAAACACGAAAAATATGCACGGATATATTTGTCCTTGACATTATCTTTTCTCGAGATTGAGAAGCGAACAGTTTTTCGCTAGAGCGAAGTGCATATTTTTGAAGTCCAAATGGCGGCTATATTGTGTTTTATTATCGCTTCAAATATTTTTTCACAAGACCACTCACTCTGTTTATAGGGAAGTTGGCCAAGCTGTTAAACATCCGAAAATATAATTATATTGGTGTTTAAGAAAATATTTCAAGTCTGTTTCAAACAATCAGTTTCTAGAGGTTTTTAGCAATTTATTTGGAACCGCCTGAAACTGAACTTGCGAACGTAAAACGCAAATCTTGAAAAACTGGGGAATATCACTTAGGGAATATCATAGGATCTGTCATCACGTGATGTTGTTTAGACCAATTCGCAATAATAAACCAATCAGAGAACACAGTACGGAATGTTTTCGTGGTGGATCCGGCAGAATGGAATCGAAATGAATGCGCGTCTGCAGGCTTTACCAGTGGATAACACATCCCAGTTCAGCCTCGATATGGGAAATGAAAGCTAAACACGTTCATTTTCACCGCAGGGGACTGGTAATTTCCGAGGCAGTTTAACAGCAGTATAGAGAACACATGCATAGAGTCAGTGGTAAAGTGTGACGAAACACATTTTCAAATTATAGTTTATCAAGCCTGCGAAATCCCATCGGCATTAGATAAAGATTGCTGCTGTATGATCAAGCACAAAACTTCAAACTGAAGTTTTGGTCCCGTGCCCATAAAACACCTCTCTAATTTTGCCTATTAAATTTGCCTAATTTAAACCCCCCCCTCTCTAAGATCATTTTTTTAGAAAACAAATAACTCAATAAATCCACAAAACATTGCCCTTTGACGAACAGCAAAGAAAAAAATTTTTATTTTGGATTTTTACGGTTTGATACACCTATGGGAACCACCGATTCAATCATCAAAATTGTGTCCAATGAGTTGCAAACCTAGAAACAATGTCCATGGAATTGGAAATAAGTTTTCTGAGCGACTGCAATATTCGGTTTCTTGTTGGACATCGATTTCTAGTCCACGTGTCCAATCAGTACTGGATTGTAATGGGGCGTTTTGTAACCCAGTAACTACTGGATTGTAATGGGGGCGTTTTGTAAACCCAGTAACTACTGGATTGTAAATGGGGGACGTTTTGTAACCCCAGTGACTACTGGAATTGGAAAATGGGTGTTTGTAACCCAGTAACTACTGGATTGTAATGGGAGCAATTTGTAACCAGTAACTACTGGATTGTAATGGGCCGTTTGTAACCCAGTACCTACCTGGATTGTAACCCAGTAACTACTGCATGGATTGTAATGGGGCGTTTGTAACCCAGTAACAACTGGGTTGTAATGGGCGTTTTGTAACCCCAGTAAACTACTGGAATTATAATGGAGCAATTGTACGCAGTAACTACTGATTGTTATGCGGCGTTTGTACCTCTCTAACGATTCCGCCATTGCCGGTCCCAAGCCCCGGATGAGAAGGGAGGAGGAGGGTTGGGCGTGGGGCCAGCAACCCCGTCCCGTAAAAAAGGCACCCAGCTACTAACAAACGCATACAAGTCGTCACTCAGCTCTTGGGAGAGAATGTTCTTCGCCTTGTGGGTGAAAGCCGGAGGATTTCCGGAGGCTACATTGGCCGACTACACCTTAGTCACAACGCAAGGCTATCAAAGTGGGAACATGGAAACTAAGGTCCTGAAAAGCTAACACATGAACGATGAACCAGTTAGGCTGGGAGTAAGAACCTCTGGAAAGGAGGTGGATGCTTCACATAGTCTGGGCAGTGCAGTTGCCAATCAGTGGGGCACGGAGGCCGACGTCAATACCGAGGATCCGGCAAAGTAAGAGCAGCTTTCCTGCAGTTTGAAGAACACCTGGAGTTCAAATGAACTGACACTTCAGACCAAGATTTTTTCGGAAGACACCCTCGAAAGGTTTATTAGTAACCTTAATAACGGGGCTACATAAAAGCCGTCAGATAACGAGAAATTACTCTATCAGTATGTCTTTTTAGACCAATATACTTAATTTACGGCATTGTCCTTTGAATCGTGAGTTCCTATCAATTTAATAATTAAAATACTTGCAACATGAAATGTGATACAGAAGGGAAATCAAACCAAAACTGATGATTTCGGGAAAGCTTGGACGTGAAGCTTTCTAAAGCGATACATCGCCTCAAATGAAACTTGAAAAGAACCAGTTATACATTCCCTAAAAACATTGCGAATTAACAAGAAACTCTGACTCCTATTTAAATATGTAGCAAGAGAATGTTTGATACGTCATATGGCTAATGTCAATTTTCCTACAACGGCGCGGAAACCACGACGCATCTATCAAATACGCTTGGCAACTGCGGACAAATCACAGCAATTATCTAACCGTACGTGAATCAGCTAAAAGTCATCAAACGAAATTTTTTTACTCACATGAGCGTTTTGAAGTCCAACGTTGAAGCGGCCATTCTTTGCGACTGCCTGCGAACTTTGCTGTCCGATCTGTACGCCATTTTAAAACTCAATATCCCGTATGTGCGAAACACCCGTCAATGGTAAGCCCAGCCTTCCTGTTGAATCAATAGATTTTTTAGAAGACCTTTAGCCATCAGAAAAGGGCAAACCAAATAACGTTAGGAAAACGCCTAGAAATGTCCCGCTAAATTCCATATCCGATCCCTAAAATGACTGATGATCCTGGCTAAAGTCTTCTGCTGTCCAAAAAAAGCCCGCATTATCGTTACCTAGTATCAAACAACCTATAAACGATCGGTGTCTAAGTCATCGTTTGAGGTAGGATAATTAGGACGACACGCATTAAAAACCAGCTAATTCCCCGTAAGACTTCGCACTTTCTCTGGACTTTAATGATGTCCTATCCTAGTGCACTTATTTTAGAACGAGCAATACAGAAAGCCTAACAAATTAAGCTCGCTTTCCTCCTATTCGCGCGCGCGCTTCTAAGATTCCAATCAACAGCCGTTTTACCTTCTTAAATCGGAAGAGAATGGGGCCGAGTGGAATAAAACAATACTTGGGCGTGGACAACCAAGTAACTAGTAACTTAGCACGGGGGGGGGGGGGGGGGGGGGGGGGGGGGGGGGGGGGGGGCGGTGGGGGGAGGGGGGGGGTGGGGGGGGGGGGGGGGGGGGTGGGGGGGGGGGGGGGGGGGGGGGGGGTGGGGGCGGTTGGGGGGAGGGTAACTAAAAACATTCCTGAATAAGAAATTTATTGAAACATCTAGCAAGGCAGATGTGATGCCACACTGGGGGCAAATGAATACACCCCCCCCCGCCACCCCCCCCCCCCCCCCCCCCCCCCCAATGCCCTACTGCTGCTGCCTTAGAACTCCTTGTAAATTGAATATAATTTTAGGCATGCCCCTTTGAGGTATGTTTTATCAATTTAGACAGATGTATAATACCAGGTAGAAAAAAATAATCAATTTCTTCTTTGTTCTGCCAGGCCAGGCCGATCCGAAAAAAGTCTAACTTTGTTTTTTCTCATCGTCCTGTCTAAAAACGCGCAAATTTAAAAACGGATTGTTGGTTATTTATATATTTGCGCCTCAGTGAATTTGAGCGTGATGTATAATGGCAATAACGAACTTAAACGAACTGCGATTCGTTCGTCGAAAAACGCGCAAGTCTGAGGAAGAAAAAAAAGGCGAAAAAGAAAACCGAAAAACGAACCGAACAAGAACACGGTTTGAAATAATGACAAAAGGAGAGAAAAAAATGCATAAATGACATAAAAAAAACAAAACGGCAAAACGGACGGGGTTAGGAAGCTGACGCTCGGCCCCCAAGCCTGATTTGAGTAGCAACTCTTGGAGTCGCAGATCTCCAATCTCCATCACCCGCGGGGAGGAGGTTATTCCATCCCGGCCTCCCAAAACCTATGAGGATAACCCCTGAAAGGCTTGATTCGAAACCGCCGCAGGGGCTCTGATGTCTAAATTTACTTTCGCTGTAACCGCGGCCAGACGCCGCAATCACCACTGAGGCCACACTGACATCGATCCCAACAGCTGATTAGCTTTTATTTTTATTTAGTCCTTGAATAGTAGGTGGTCTACAGTTTTTGCTAATTATGGAGGGTCCGCGCATGTACTGAGAGTGGCGTAACTTTGACGGAACTCGTTTAAGAATGGCTTTGAGAAAAGCCGGCCTTTATTTAAAGAAAGTTCAAATCTATCGCTAGGGTTCAAATCTAGCGCGGTTACTTTGCATGACCGTGAAGATTTATTTTTAAAGTGTCGGGGCAAAAAACTTCATATACCACACCGACAACAACATCAGCACGTTCTGTTCTGGACGTTACCCGGAAAAAGACAAAACATTTTTGTTTGAACCCCAAGGACCAGCTGACTGAGAGAATTCCCAGTTTTTTTGGCTGTAGAGATGTTCGTCTCTCGGCGACGGCTTCGGTGAAGTGACGAACCTGAGGCACGGAATTATAATTCCTACTGACAAGGATGCGATACATAAGTTTGTCTTTGTTGGTTCTTGTATATAAACCGTTAATAAATAAAATATATTTAAACATTTGTACAGGATAGTTTTTTTAAGACGGCTTGAGACGGTCCATCTTCTGAATTAGAATTTCCTATTAGGCCAAAAATAGAGATATTCCGAGTAACTACTGGATTGTAATGGTAAGTTTGTAACCCAGTAACTACTTGGATTGTAATGGGGAGTTTTGTAACCCAGTAACTACTGGATTGTTAATGGGAGAGTTTGTAACCCAGTAACTAAACTACTGGATTGTATGGGGAGTTTGTAACCGCTAGTAGACTACTACTAACTGTACTCATTATAAATGCGAGGTTTTGTGTAACCTCAGTAAACTACTGGATTGTAATGGGGAGTTTGTAAGCCCAGTAACTACTTACTGGATTGTAATGGGGAGTTTGTTAACCCAGTAACTACTGGATTGCTGGGGATTTTTGTAACCCAGTAACTACTGGATTTGTAATGGCGGGTTTGTAACCCAGTAACTACTGGATCAGTTATAATGGCGATGTTGTTTGTAACCCAAGTAACTAACTAGGATTGGTATGAGGAGTTTTGTAACACCGTAAACCGCAGAGGTTTTTCTCAGTTTACTTATTCCTCTTTTAAATTTTGCTGGAATAGACTTTGAAAAGCTACTGGTTAAAGCAAGTAACTAAAGATCATAAATGTGCATTAGTCTGCTAAATTTGATAAAACTTCCTCCTCCGACCAGCAAATTTTCGATACTAAACTATAGATTTCATGCAAACATTTATTTTTTTTGGCACCGATACAGGATGAGCTTTTTAAAAACATTAGGGAAAAAATATTATTATGGCCAACCGAGGCGTAATCAGAGGTGTCATATAAAAAAACCGGTGGGAATTTTACTTTATCGTTATGTCTTTTTAGATTTTATGTATGTCTTTTTACAGAGCAAGAAAACTAAAATTTTCGATATGTTCAGTGAATAACGAAGTTTTGACAATTTTTAATTAAAATGCTTGCAACATTTGTCATGGATGATAATACCGAACGAAATCAACTGCAAATATCCCCGGAGAACCTGACCTGCATGAAGCTTTACTATTTCATAAAGCGATACCACAAATTCGCCCCCCAACTCAAATGATGAACTAGACTAGAAAAGAACGTTAACATGGCGACGACAACTTAATTCCGTAAACATATTCAAAATTAGAAGTAACAACAGCTGGCTGACTGACTCTACTCTATGTAGCAAAGAAAAGAAGTACACGCTGACTGACTCTATGTAGTCACAGACTCAGGTTCGAACACACGCCGGAAAACCACGCTTATTTTCTCACTTTGGACTGGGGGGGGGGGGGGGGGACAAATTACCAATTACACCTCCCGGCGGTAATCTCTGCTTACAGAAACAGGCAACAACGTGCTCGTCAAACGAAATTTTTACTCTCACATGAGGCGTCTGAAGTCAGAGCTAATTACTTCCTCACTGTGACTTTGGCGGTGTTATTATATTGTCCCATTTTAAAATCCGAATATATCAACGTGGCGCGCATATTGTCATTTTATACAATATATCAACGGTGCGCGCTAGTGAATAATTTCACTACACAACCTTATAAAAACTTAACTGAGGCCGTTTCATTGCAAGCAGAGCTTTTACTAGCTGCTTAATAAGCGAAGTCAGGGTAAAACCGGTGAAATTTACTACCTATCGTATGTCTTTTAGACCCAAGATACTACATTTTACGAGGCAATTGGTGTCTTTGAATCTGTGCAATGGAGTGTTGTTTCTTTTCTACAATTTAAAATTAAAATGCTGGGTTTTCCAACATGACATGTTGATAACCAGGGAAGAATCAAACCAAAACTGTGATATCGGAGGTCGGAGATCGAGAGCTGACCCTGAGAAGCTTTTCTAAAGCGATACAATCGCCTAAAGATGAACCTGGAAAAGAACCAGCTATAACATCGAACGAAGCGAACAACTTTAATTCCTAAACATTCAGGATTAAAGAAAGGAACATCTGACCTGGCCTTTGAAATTTTTTAAATATGTAGCAGAGTAGAGTGGGTTCAATAACGACTTCCATAAGTGGCTAATGTCCGATCAGTTAGGCCATCAAATAAGCCTGGCACTTGTAGAGCCTTGGCACTGTGACAAATCAAAGAAATATTCTAATCAACCCAAACACACCAAAAACACAAGAATTCTACCTACGTGGACTGACCATCTAAAACTCATGAAACGAAAATTTTTTTACTCACAAAAGAACTAGGCGTTTTGAAGAGTCACCTTGAAGCCATGCTTTTTGCGGCGAACTGAATATGCGAAACGTTTGCTGTTTTTGTACCGGAAGCCATTTTACATCTTTAAAAAATTACAAAAAAAAAACCATATATCCCGGATGTGGTGCCAAACACCTGTGAAATGGGGAAGCCAGGAGATCCTTCTGTTTATCAACAATCAACAGATTTTTTTTATTAAGAGAAAAGAACTTTTAGGCCACAGAAAAGTTCAACGCCAAATCAATACGTTAGGAAGGGGTCTAGAAAATGTCCCCTTTGATTTTCCCTATCCGAAATCCGTCTCCTCCTATCCGCCGAGACGAGGCCCTAATTGATGTGGCTAAGTAAATCCTTCTGCTGTCTAAAAAAAAAAGAAAAATAAAAAAAAAAAAAAAAAAAAAAAAGGTCTAAAAAGAAAAGAAAAAAAAAAAAAAGCTAAAAAGAAAAATAGAAAAAAAAAGCCCCATTATCGTTACCTTCAAAACAAATTGTCCACGCTGAAGGATATATTCGTTTTTGCTAGGATAATGACGAGAAATAAGTAGACGAGAGAAGAGACGCAAAACCAGGCTAATCGTAAGACTCTTTTT
>MU825405.1:2138041-2153401 GCA_029204205.1 Desmophyllum pertusum | reverse complement strand
TAAGTACTATTGGTCTAAAAAGACATATCTGATAGAGTAATTTCTCGTCTATATATGACGGACGGCTGTTTATTAGCACAGGTATTAAAGGTCATACGAATAACCTGTTCTGGCGTGTCTTCCGAAAAAATATTGGTTATGAAGTGTCAGTTCATTTGAACTCCAGGTGTTGTCTTCAACTGCAGGCAAAGCTGCTCATCTATACTTTGCACGATCCTGGTATTATTGAACGTCGGCTTCCGTGACCCCCATGATTGTCCAACTGCAATTGAACAGATATGTGAAGGCATCCACCTCTGCGAGAGGTTCTTACTCTACCAGCCTAACTGGTTCATCGTTCCATTGTGGGTTGCTTTCAGGACCTTAGTTTCCACTGTTCCCACCGTGGACTAGCCTTGGTTGTGACAAGGGTAGTCGGCCATGTAGCCTCCACGGAAAATCCCTCCGGCTTTCACCACAAGCGTCATCCATCTTCTGTCGAACGAAGAAAAAGAAACATTCTCTCACCAAGAGCTGAGACGACCTTTGTTATGCGTTTGTGTAGAGCTTGGGTGCCTTTTTATACGGGAGCGTGGGTGTGCTGGCCCCACGCCCAACCCCTCTCCTCCTTTCATAACTCCGGGCTTGGGGACCGGCCCAATGGCGGAGTTACTGGGTACAAAACGCCGCATAACAATCCAGTAGTTACTGGTTACAATTGCTCCATTATAATCCAGTAGTTTCTGGGTTACAAACGCCCCATTACAACCCAGTTGTTACTGGGTTACAAACGCCCATTACAATCCATGCAGTAGTTTTACTGGGTTACAATCCAGTAGTTACTGGGTTACCAAACGGCCCATTACAATCCAGTAGTTACTGGTTACAATTGCTCTATTACAATCCAGGAGTTACTGGGTTACAAACACCCATTTCAATCCAGTAGTTACTGGGTACAAACGACCCATTACAATCCAGTAGTTACTGGGGTACAAACGCCCCATTACAATCCAGTAGTTACTGGGTTACAAATAACGCCCCATTACAATCCAGTACTGATTGACACGTGGACTAGAAATCGATGTCCAACAAGAAACCGAATATTGCAGTGTCCTCAGAAACTTATTTCCAATTCCATGACAATGTTTCTGGTTTGCAACTCATTGGCCAATTTTGATGATTGAATCGGTGGTTCCCATAGTGTATCAAAACCGAAAATCAATATTGCTGTTGTCAACGGCAATGTTTTGTGGATTATTGAGTTATTTGTTTTCTAAAAAATATCTTAGAGAGGTTTAAATTAGGCAAATTTAATAGGCAAAATTAGAGAGGTTTTTATGGGACGGTACCAAACTTCAAGTTGAAGTTTTGTGGCTGATCCTACAGCAGCAATCTTTATCTAATGCCGATGGGATTTCGAGGCTTGATAAATATAATTTGAAAATGTGTTTCGTCACACTTTACCACTGACTCTATGCATGTGTTCTATACTGCTGTTAAACTGCTGGAAATTACCAGTCCCCTGGGCTGAAATGAACGTTTAGCTTCATTTCCCATATCGAGGCTGCACTGGGATGTGTTATCACTGGTTAAAGCCTGCAGACGCGCATTAATTTCGATTCCATTCTGGGATCCACCACCGAAACATTTCCGTACTGTGTCTCTGATTTGGTATTATTGCGATTGGTCTAAACACATCACGTGATGCAGATCCGATGATATTCCCTAAGTGATATTCCCCAGTTTTCAAGATTTGCGTTTTACGTTCGGCAAGTTCAGTTTCAGGCGTCCCAAATAAATTGCTAAACTATAGAACTGATTGTTTTGAACAGACTTGAAATATTTTTAAACACCAATATAATTATTTTCGGGATGTTTTAACAGCTTGGCCCACTTCCCTATAAACAGAGAGGCCTTGTGAAAAAATATTTGAAGGATAATAAACACAATATAGCCGCCATTTGGCGCGGAAAATATGCACTTCGCTCTCGGAAAAATGTTCGCTTCTCAATCTCGGAACAGATAATGTCCAAGGACAAATATATCCGTGCGCGTTCCGCCCAAGGGGTGAATTGATGAATTTCATTATTGCACATTTGATTTCATTAATCGTTTCAATAATCCACTCTTCAAATGAAGAATCGAAAATTCAAAACAAGACTCACGAATCAAATTGAATTTGATTAATGGTAAAATATCTCTTTCCATCCCCGTGAGACAGACAGTAAATCTGGAAAACAAAACGAAAATTTGAGCGATTTGATAAAAGAACACAGAGATTTGCTTCCAATTCCACGACTGCGAAGGCTTTTCAATCAGACCGTTGGTTGAATACCGGTATGGGACAAACTGCAGGAAAGTCACGAACTGTTTGTCACGCTTGCATTTGGCTCTTTCCTTTGTAAAGAATTAGTCGTCTATTTTCTTTCCTGTAGTTATTTCATTGTTATTGTCGAAAAGTTGCAAAAACAAGTGGACATTTTCAGAAATTTGCCGGGAAATTTGCCGTAAAGTGATTAATTAAAAAGTCCCTTTGACTTTAGCCTGAGATCAGGCTCCTGAATAAAATTTGCGAGCGAAGCTCGGAGCCTGAAGACATTCCTTTGACGCCGCCGATCCATGATACCAGATTCTGGTATCATGATCTGATTGGTCATTTTTGCTTAATATTGACAGATTCGCTGTGAATGATGACCAGATGTTGACAACACAATGTCGCGCGTTGTTTGTTGAAGTTGAAACAGGAGAATTGAGCAAGGCGTTACGGAATTTATTCATCAGATCTTTCAGAGATATCCCTCGGCTCAAGGAAGAGCAAAAGATATGCCTAGAATCTGTGGCAAAGAGCGCGATGTATTTGGGACTCTCTTGACTGGTTTTGGCAAGAGTTTAACCTCGGGTGGAGGATTAGAACGATCTATACTGCTCTAATTGTGTCGCCGTTGCAGTTTCGATAATTAATGAAAGACTAAGTCGAAGAGATTGTCCCGTTTAGGCCTGAAAGCTGAAGTTCGAAAATGGAAGGATAAAAACTGCCCAAAAATTGGACACGGAGCCGGTTAGCCGGTGATCTTTTGCGTTGGAGTCCTTTCATTTGTGAAGAGAAAATTACGGCTGAAAATTGAACATTCCACAGACGTAGCGTTGGCTAAAATTACATATTTGCATACGCGTATTACGGTAAATTTCGTGGGACGAAGCCGTCTTCATCGCTTTATACGCTTACTTTTAGCAATTTTTACTGTCAAGCTTGTTTTATGGGTAATACTTGAAATGAAACGATCATTTTTCCCAGTGGGAAATAATTTATTTAACCATTCTAGTAAACAAGAAGTTAATTTGGGAAACACGCACAAACACTCCAGGTGACTTGTTGACATTTTATAACTGGACTAATTACTGGAGGGCGGATCGGCGGCATCAAAGGAATGGTCTTCAGGTTCCGGCGCTTTCGTTCTGCAGCGACTCGGCTCGCTTCGCTAAATTTTCTTCAGGAGCCTGATCTCAGGCTACTTTGACTTCAATTGCGACAGCAGACATTCTTTCGTGCACGCTCCTCTATGTTTCGCTGTCAAATATGCAAATTCGCTTAGCAGTCGTAGACTGAGCGAATCTCTGCCTGTTTTTTTATCTAATCCGCTCAAATTTTCTGCTTTGTTTTCCAGATTTCCTATCAACTCTCTCATGGGGGATGGAAGGATATATTTTACCATTAATCAAATCAACATTCGAGTATTGGATCGAGTCTTCTTTTGAATTTTCGATTTTTCATTTGAAGAGTGCATTATTGAAACGAGTATTAAATTAAATCAAATTTGCAGTAATGAATTCATTAATTCACCCTTGGGCGGAACGCGCTGAGTATTTTGACTGTAAAGCAGGATTCCAAGAAAACGTAGAGACCGGAAGTCAGCGTGCGTATAAATTCGGAGAAATCTGTTTCTTGTTCACCGATTGATCAGTTCGGTATATACAGTATATTTAATAATAATTTAACGTCTTTATTCTTGGAAAAAATGTTTGATGAGCTGTTTTATTTTCAAAAGATGTGCGGTTCGTTCAGACTGTAAGGATAGAAAATACGCGAAATATATTAAATGTTATTGTGGTCTTTTTGTTTATGGCTGCCTTTGAGTGATAAGTTGAGAGGATGCAAAATGACCAATATATTTTCCAATTTATTAGTTGGAAACAGATTTAAATCAGTTTCAGAAGTATGTTTCCGTATAATGAGTGGGAAAGTGCTCAAAACCTCAGACTCATATCCGGACAAAGTTAAAATTCTTAGAAAAAGACCGGAAGCTTAATCTTCGATTCTGACGATGCTACATATTTCCTAGAATTACGCATATTTTGCTCAGAAACATTCTGTGCAACTCGCCTTTTGGTTCTCGAGAATGTTTACCTTCCTATGCCTCCCGATGCCTCACATTCTGTAAAATGCATATAAGAAGATAGTTTTGGAATGGGAGCCCTTCAGGTATGACTTATATTTTTTATTATTTTTAGAGTTAAATCTTGACACCGGAGTTGTGATGATAGTACTAGCTTTCATGGGCTTCTGTTTTATATTAGGGCCTGGCTAAACTAGGAAACATGTTTACAGAATTTGTTTCTTGTATTATAAATGCTTCTAATCTTGGGTGGCTAAACCTGAGCGCGAAGCACGAGAAATGTTTCGTTGCTTTGGTGGCTAAACTAGGAAACATTGTTGCAGAAACATTCCTGCAATGTTTCCGGGTGCTGGGCTATAAGTTAGTAAAATTGTTTCCTCAGTAGCTAAACTGTTTCGGAAGCGAAATTTGCGTCCGTGAAGCAAAAATGTTTTTGAATTGATTCCAAAACATTTTCTTGCTTCCGAGACGCAAAATTTGCTGCTGAAACAATGTTTCTTTCGTGGCTAAAGTGCGAAACATTTGCGTCCGCAGCAATGTCTCCGTAACAATGTTTCCTAGTTTGCTCTGATAAGGTGGTTCTAACGCTTTCGCATGTGGATGAAAACCGAGTGTGTGACCATTCAATGAAAGCTATTGAGGGCCAGTGAACAGTACTGTCATGTAGTTGGTATTAAACTGTCTATGTGACCAAGTACGAATGAGACAGAAAGCTAGCTATTGAGCAGTATTTCCGTTCTTGTAGCTGACTGTTTATTGATTTATTTATACAAGGTGGATCTATTACATTTGTAAACAAGTAAAATGATTAAAATGGAAATAAGAGCGACGACTCGTATCAGTTCTCGAATAGAAAAGCTAAGCAAAAAACGTGACGATGAAAAAACGTTTTGAAATGAAAAAAGTATTCAACCGCCTGCAAGAGCAAATCCGATTAAATTTTGATGAAGCGACAGTCCGCAGTAGAGCACGATGGTATGAGTTTGGTGAAAAGAATAGTAAATATTTTCTTAATTTGGAGAATCAAACCTCAAGAAATTAAAAACACATAACTTCGTTAAAACAAAATAAGACGGCTCCAAACAAATATTAATTGGAGGAAGAAGAGAGATCTAGGAATCTAAAAATACCTCTCCCGAATCAGATAATTTCAAACACTTCTGCGGTGAGGTCCTTTGAGTCAGCCGGCCTGAAAACGTTGGGCTCGGAATCATTTCCTTGATACAGAATAAAAACTTAGAATATTTAAAAACTGGAGGCCATTTTCCCTTTTAAAAGTATGTCACCCTTATGTGTAACAGAACAGTTACAAAAATTACAGACAAGTCACCATCCTAAAACTGAAACCATTGAAATTAATCACATCCAAAGTCAGTATAATCACAGAAAGAAAGCCTATATAGCTACCAACTAAGCTTTAAAGAAAGAAGTAGGTTATTTAATCGGATCAACCGAGCTCGTTGCACCGTTAATTTTCAGTATTTGCTGTCATTTTTCAGCATCTTTTAAATGGAGTACTTAACATTAAATGAAGAATAAGTGCATAACATTTTTTCTTGTCAGAATTTTCTACCATTTAATTTAAGAAACAGAATCATTTGAGCAATGTGCCGAAAAGGTTAGTAAGTACTGTACGGATATAGAATGGTGACAGCAGCTCAGTGTAGTTGTCTAAAAGGACGCAATGTTATTCATTCTGAAGGCCGGTTCAATTGATAACTATCAATAAATTTGTACAAACTATAAATTCAAGCTAAATTGTCACTACCATCATTTTCAGTCGGTAGCGATGGCAACAGCCACACCACCCGAAGATTTTCGAGGACTGAGTGTTTATCCCAACCCACGAGGACATCATTACACACCAAGAACCCTTTCTCAGGGAGAACAAGATCGAGGGGCACTACGACAACGAGGAACATTATTTAGACGTACAGTTCCGGCTCCTTCGAGAGGACTTCATTAGGCCCCTACGTGTTGGGATCCAACAGTTAATGGCCATGGACACTTATAAGAATAGCAGAGATGATCGCTTACAAGATGTCAGAGTCTACGAAAATGTGAGGATACTGAATCCGTATGTACCTCCAACGGAGTGGCATACAAGATCAGGTTTGACATCACAAGTTTCCGCGCAAGTGCAAATGGGAGAACAGTAAAAGGCTCATATTCGGATCACTACTGTGTCTAACGAAGGAACAATTTCCAACACCTTTGCTTTTGCCACCGTTGCCAATAGAGAGCTCAAGGATATAAGAAGGTTAGTAACGTTGGAGCCATGGTGGGTGGGGTGGGTATGAGGTGAAGAAAAACGTAAAAGTTATCATCACGCAACTGAAAAATATGTTGCGCAAAACCTGGAAATTTACTAATAGGACACAAATTTATGTTTTCAATAATATCGCCCGGCATACAATGCTGGCGTAACAATTAAATAGTAAGTCGTGCAAGCCACCGGCAGAAAAAAATGCAAGGAAATGAAAAAAACTATAGAACAAAAGAGCAAAAGAAAAGCAGAAAGAAAACAGAAATGGTTGAAAGTGTAAGTGTGAGTAAAATAATTTTCTTTGCTACATTTGGAAAATCCCTTATTTTGTATTAAATTATGTTATATGGGTGAGATTGAAGTACGTTTTGTGTCGCCTGCCAGTGATGCTGGACTGCGGACGGGGGAGTTGTGTCAAATGGTTTGAGTCCATAGCTTTCTTTGAGGCATACCGGCCAGTGCTTGAAGGACTGAAAATGATGCCTCCTGGAGAATTTCCATTTAAGGTACAGTGACTGTTTTAACGTGACTCTTAAGTCTCTTAAGGCTGTGCTAATTAAATCCTGACGAGTTACGCGCCGTATATAACATTTCTTTTTCCGTGGAGTACCTCGATTACCACTAAACATTGCTTGTGTTCAATTAGAGATATATCGTGGACTGTGGCAGGAATATCCAGCCACCATCCTATCTGACGAAACCTGATGGCCGTCAAGTGGTGTTGGAATTTCTCTGTTATCATGACGAACGGAGAATTTCATGAACACACGTAAGTGAGAGTAACGTAGTCACATTCTGTAGCAACAGCTTTTCTTTTATACTTTAGCAATAAAATTTCAGCCCTTAAGGTCTTAACAGAAATAATTTGATTTCACGACAAAGGCAAGCATGCATTTGACTTGACTGAACAACAGAACGAACAGATCACAAACGAAAATTGTTTTCTTCATGTGTAATGAAATTCTCCCACTTGTACCTCTCCAAGTGACAATACCACAGATGTCCAGTGGCACATTTTAAATGTATCAATTGCTTTAAAAATATCCGTACCTCTTTTTCAGGACAAGTTCTGCTTATCCGCCAGACAGAAACAACCATTCCGGTCTTAGAAAAATCTGGTAAGCTGACAGAATGTAAGTTGCTCCACAAAGACGATTACTGAGTCAATGGCCTTTTTTGGCGTGCAACTACGAATTTTATTTCTTCGACAATGATCAATACTGGCAAGCCTGTAACTGAATAAGAGTTCAAGACTGATTTAGAACTGACAGGATTGAAATTTTCTACCCTAAGTACTAAATCATCGTCTAAATAGCAGCGAGAGTTAATGCTGTGGAGAATGGATACACGTGAAAAACTAAATGCTTTTTATGTTTTATATATGTTTTACTCTACGCTTATTGCAGTCCTTCGTATATAGCTTCCCGATAAAATAACCGGTAGCATTAAAAATAACACAAGTTAAAAACTGTTAAAATACTTCTTGAAAGTGAATCCTGAGTTCTCTGCTACAACACAGGATCTATGGTGTCAGTTTTGAACCCAGCCTCCTGGCCGTCTGCAAAGGATCTGGAAACTAGATGAGTCACAGTTCAACGCATTACGGTTGGCGCTGACCAAAGAGTTTGCAGTCATTCAGGGACCACCGGGCACTGAAAGACGTACATTGGATTGAAGGTAATTGACACCTGTCCGAAGATTCAGATTGAGCCTTAGGCAGAAGACTGGTGTGCACGGACACTCACTTCAACTTGTGTATAGAATGTGCTTGTGAAGAGATTTGAGATAGTGCAAACTAAAACAACTGGACGCCTCGCTGACAAAACGTCGTGTTTTTGGTATAGCGATATTTACCTTGACGTCATTTTTGTTTTGTTATTCAAAAGAACTCTTTGTCTCACCAGCCAAAAGTTCTCATGTTGGTGTATTAATAGCAAAAAGAGGTTAAAGTATTTCTTAATAAAATGCGGTACGTACGCATGTCGCCAGCGTGTGTCGTGGCAATATATGAAATGCCGATATCAATTGTAGCTTAAAATTTCGAAAAACGAAACCATATGTGGGGCTGAATCGTTAATTTTAAAAGTTGTGTAAATGTCAAGCTTGAGTCAACCACTGTAGATATTTAGATATCGAGGACTGAAGGTTAATCCTTGTTTGGCGTGAACTATACACGTAACTATTACTTGTATCTGACGGTTTACTTTAGGCTGGATTACAACGATTAGGAACATATACAAACAGTACGAGATATATATAAACAATAGCCTCCATTTGGCGAGGAAATATGCTCGGATATTTGTCCGCGGACATTATCTGTTTTCCGAGAAGCGAACAGTTTTCCGAGAGCGAAGCTCGAGGAAAACTGTGAGCTTCGCGGAACAGATAATGTCCAAGGACAATATCCGAGCATATTTTTGAAGCCAAATGGAGGCTATTGTAGTTATTATCCTTCAAATATTTTTTCACAAGGCCGCTCAGTTTGCCGTGGAAGATCTCGGTCGGCCAAGCTGTTAAACATCAAAATAATTCTGTTGGCGTTCAAAAATATTTCTAGTCTGTTCAAACAATCAGTTTTATTTATTTAGCAATTTATTTGAGACGAAAATTGAACCAGCGAACGTGAAACGCAAATTTTCAAAACTGGGGAATATCACTTGGGGAATATCACCCGGATATTCCCCAGTTTTGGCTGCGTCACGTGACGTGTTTAGACCAATCGCGCGCGAGAAAATTTTTTGATGGATTATAATATTTGTTATCTCTTTGTCGCAGATAGCCAAGGTGCTATTACACAACGCTAAGGTTTGGAGAGACAGGAAGGGTGGTCCATCCTTGTAGTCTGCTACACCAATCACGCCCTTGACCAGTTTCTGGAAGAAATCCTACGAGTTTCATCCGAAAGGAATTGTTCGAGTTGGGGGTCCGAAGTCAGAGCGAGGCGATGCAGAACCTGCAGTCTTAAAATACGGAAACGTGAGATGATAGAGGTAACGGGCGAGACATCAGTCCTAGTCCTCAGTCCTAGTCCTCGAGCTTATCTGCAAAACGTTTTTTTTTTTTTTTTGGGGGGGGGGGGGGGGGGGGGGGGGGGGGGGGGGGGGGGGGGGGGGGGGGGGGGGGGGGGGGGGGTCCGCGGGTGGGGTGTGTGAGCGTGGGCGGTCAGCGGGCACGGGGAGGTGGCGTGGGTTGCCGGGGGGCGTGGGGGGGGGCCGGTGGTGGGAGGCGGGTGGGGGGGTGCCGGGGCAGAGGCGGTCGGGGCCGAGGGGCCTCCGGCGCGGGGGGGGGGGCGGGGCGGGCTCAGCGGAGCCGCTGTTGGGCGGGTGGGTCTGGTTTGGGGGGGGCGGGGGGGTCTAGTGTCGGGCGGGGGGGTGGGGGGTCGCGCGAGTGTTTAAAAGTTAAACCATATGGATTTTATGATGTTTGGTGACAGTCAAGACGAGGATTATCTAAGAGAAAGCAATTTTTTCCCAATGCATGTGGTACTCTTTCTCAATGCTTTCCAATGATATTTTTGGAAATACTATTTCAGCTTCAGTCCAGAAGCCGCCGAGCTATTTTAAGAGGCACTAACTCCTCACTTGGTCGAGTTCGAAGGTAAGTGAAACGGATGTCGGATCCTCATTCAATCAGAAAAAATTTAAAAATAATGCGCTTCACAGCATGCGCGCCGAAACTACTGGGGGAATAGGATTTCAAAACATTATTCATGGGGCACGGGGAATCTTCCCTTAGATCACCCTCCTTGGTTGTGGTTTAAAAACGTTGAGGTATTTTTGGGGAGCTTATTGTTCTTAACCTCCCCGTCCTTTTTTTTCCTTTAATTTCACCTCCAACCCTGCTTGGGGGCTACTGGGTTTTCTTACTTTCTCCTTATTACAAAGTTTTCGTTTTCTCATTTTGCCACTGACCTTTCTTTCATGTACTTTCAGTAGAAACGTTAATGCCAAAATGCCAAAAAACTCGGAAGGAAACGGGAAAGGAAATCATAAGTGAGATCCCGACCAAAGAAAGTGGACGCACTCTCGGTAAAATATTACCGTCACACTTCGGAGGATTATGCCGCTGAGAAATTTACAAGCAGGCAAACCAACGTGTGGTCAACGAGTTTAGACGATGTTTCTAAAGCCTTAATTATATCCCGGTCCGAGGCATTGGACGTCAAGAGCTAGCAACAACCTACTCCTTAAGAACGTGCTCCAACGATACCATGGGACCAAGGAGGGAGGGACTCCGTGGAATCCCACAAGGGCTTCAATGGCCTTGGTGGGCTTCCTCTGTGTCTGTGCAACCTGTTTGAACCCTTATCAAGACGGTAAACGATAAAAGTATCTGGCAGCTAAGGAATTATCTAGAGGGAGAGAAAATTTAATAGATTTGAAAACATTATAATTGTAGCACACATTTCCATGTCAGATCACTCTTTATAAAGAAATCTTTGCATAAAAATGCTTGCAGTAGGCAGAATTTTCTTTCCAAAGGTTAAGGCCCAGTGGCTCGTAAGTTATTTAAAGAGTGTTCCCAGCTAACAACTGTGTATGTTCACTAACGGGTCACTAAGGGAAATCCGTTTTTCCTCGACGTAATTATGAGTCCTTTCAGTCTTTGCCAATTTTTATGGCGTTCGTTTTTATCGTCTTCCATAAATTGCGCGACGAGAAAATACCGGTTCTGTCAAAACTCCTCCACCCCCAGACTCTCGCGGCTTGCGCCGTTCGCCTTGCGCGGCTTCGTCGCTTACGAATTTTTATCTTCGCGCGCCAACAAGACCCCCGCAGCTCACGCAGGCATATAATTATAAATTATTGCGGTGATCGCGACTTTCTCATGAACTAGGGGTAAGTGCAAATCGTGATAATGAGATCGTTTTTATAACTATAACTGTAGTCACTACAAAATATCCACCTTGATTTGCTCGTCTCATTCTTCAGGTTTTTGCGAAACCTCTTGTGCCCCATGTTTCCCTTTCAATGCTGAATGCGGGAGGACTGGAGTATTATTTCTCAAGAAGAGGTATGCCCCCACCTTTATATCACCACGTTCTCCGTGTCCAACACGCCCCAGGTGCTGATGGGACGACGCCCAGATGAGGTTCTTTTGCTTAACGTAAATGGCCACTTTTGACTCGTTTATCGAGATTCCAAACTTTACGAACGGTGGCTGTCTCTGGAGCAGACGCAAGGACGCTCTAATTACGCGTACTTGCCTTCATTTACCCTAACCGGAAATGCTTGGGCCCAATACATCGAGCTATGACAGAAATGGTTATGGCGTTCAGATCTGGCTCAAGAAGGGTTCGTAACGGTGGAATGGGAAACGTTAACAGCATGGTTTGTTCGAAGCCGATATTCAGCGCTAGCTTTTCCTCCTGAAAAAGGCGGTTTTGAACATCAATGCCTTGCGAATTTTATTGGGCGCCTCGTACGATCAACGAGTCTGGAGTTGCCACCGCCTGTGGCACAATGGGGAGATCAATGCGAGTGGCAGCTACCTTGATTGGTGAGAAATTTTGACTTAGCGACACACATTCCTCGTATGCAGGATTCAGGCTAGGCGCCTTGGCAACTGCCTTGGCAAAGAGTGCTTCGAAGGAAGAATTTTCCATTTGTCATATATATTTCTGAAGCTCTCTGCAGTTTCAAACAATCCAAGCAGTGGGATTTATTCCACAGAAAGGTAGGTGTATCAGGCTGGTATTTGTGACCCTCGACAATATGTTCTTCCCTATATCGTTTCGTCAATCCGGGCTTTTCTGAATTTCGGACGACAGAATATATGAAGCAGCGCGCGGTGGCTGGTAGGCGAGTATAAAGTGTATAAATAATTAATCGCAGTAGTTAGTGTTTGCAGATTGTTTTATACGAAGCCCTGAAAAAAAAAAATTTTTCAGGCCCTTACAACGGGAGATTTGAACCCATAACCTTCCGCGTTTGAACCGGTGCGATGCATCTACCAGCCCACACAACATGGGGAGCAGTAGTCATAAATAGTTCCCGTGAAAGTGATATGAATGAATAATGTGATTAATATGAAACTGCGAATAGAGTCATAATGTGAAGAAATGATTTCTCGCAGTTTGTGCTTGTAGAAGAAAAAAATACAACTCCTTACCGAAATTCTAATACCGTTTTTTTGAAGAAATTAATTATTTTCAGTTGCCCACTCTTGATCTAGACGTTCATCATTTTATAAATTTATCAGTAATGCCAACTATGTTCACTAGTGATTCATCCACTGTAAGTTTCCTCTTTACTTTTAGTCTCAATTTGTAATAAGAAGTCAACAACAAAATGGCAGGACGTTTTCCTTAACAGATTATGTAAGGCAGAATTAAGAAGACGAACGCCGAGAGCGCAGCTGGAATAGTCCTCGACTACGACTTGATTTTTGACTTCTTCGATCACGACCCACGACGCGACATTTTGCAAGTTACACGCCGCCCGCGACCAGAACACAGCGAGCGACGTACTCGACCCTGTTTGCGAAAGCCGCCATCATTAGCATCCGGGGGGGGGGGGGGAGTGGAGGGGTAGTACTTCCTTATCTGCCTTAACGGGGTACGTGGCGGCCCTGATAGGGATATGGTTTTCATATGGTATTTCAGGGTTCTGTCCTTTCCGAATCTATTTATCATTTTTTGTTCCCTCTTCAAACGGGGTATCCTTTATTATGGTTCAATGAATAAGTATAATACGTTTAATTTTAATAGAAAACCTGACTACCCATACGGTGCATTACATCGGCGTTGTCCTTTGCTCAATCTGCCTGATATATTTCAATGCTAACAGCTTTATAGAGTTTTCCGTAATGAATTCTCTTCTACACAGGAGGATAACAAACTCGACGACGAGCCCAGCAACAGTAGAAAGAGGTGGAAAAGAAGTATCTCGAAGGAGTAAGGAGATAGACAAAGATGACGAAGAGGTAACAACAAACCCCTTATGTAAGATTCGAAGCTTATGTCAATGCAAGATTCAACAAGGTGTACTTCTGGGACACTGATGATTATATTATCAGGTTTCATGACAGACCACTGCTTGATGGGGAAACACGGACATGTCTGCATACGACTCGGAGACTTCAAAAAGGTGCTGAAACCACCTGAAAGGACGGCACACAATAGCCAGAGCGTGGCGGCCTGGCAATTCCAGAATCCAAACCGCATACACATAAAGAAAAAAATCAAAGGCGAAATTATTAGGCGAGAGCTTGATCGGACAGGACCTGGCCTGGATGAGCGAAGAAGAAAGCGGCCAAGGTATGATGCCTATGAGGTAACGGCCCGGTAGTCATGTTCCTGACTCATATCTTGACTTAAACTATTTAAGGTTGCAGCACTGTGAACTTTGAAAGTGGTTTGTAAATAAATCGTGTGTTACCTGCTTGAAATTCGCTCTTGGTTTGGTTTATTTGGCATACTGCCCTTCCACAGTAGACCACGATACCCCAAGCGTTTTTTTGGCCGTCCTTTGAAGGACGAGTGACCGTGAGGTCTATTTTCAGGGCGACTCCTATATCATGTCGTGTTGCACTTGTCTTAACCCAGATGATTCAACTTGTTATTTGTGACATTAAAACAAGTTGTCAGGTGATCTGCTCAAGCTGTAACATGTGATGTGACCGTAAAAGCTCTATTTAGCCCCCCTACGTTCTCTAGATAAGCACCCCTTCCCCCTTCTTGGGGACTCTGAAATTAAATATGCCCCTCCCCGGGGGCTTAACTAGAGCTTTTCCGGTATATTATCCCCAAGTCGGCCGTGAGCTGCGTTTGAAACACAGACGTGGTTACTAAGCAGATCAGGCAGTCGGATTCGGTGTCAGATGTGCTCAAAAAACATGAATGTGAAGAATGGACCTTTTCTGAAGGTGTATGCAGCAGTTCTGCCATCATATCAGAGAGCCCACTAGCATCACCAACGTTTCTTTCTACAATTGTTAGTTTCTTCTGTCGTATTTTAGGGTTGAGGATGTATGGACTATGCCCATTGAATGAGCGCTGGTGGTCTGTACCGCAGATGGGTGCACCACAATGCTTGGTGATGAGCTGTTACGAAGAAGATCTGCCGCCTGGCAAGGAAACGTTGGATAAGAAAAGCAAGGTGATCTCAAAGTACTGTAAGAGATGAAAGTAAGATTATGAGAATCCTTAGAACGGCAGATGTCCATCGGAATGACTACGCACAAGGTAAATAATCTGTAAGTCATTTTTGGAACTATAGTCCTATATAAAATATTGTTCTTGTTTTCAACTATCCCTTCGATCAAACATATTATAACAGGATAAGGCAGATGGATTCTCTCATAAATAGAGTGAACTGAACTACCGTAAAATTTTTTTCCCGAAAATAAGCCCCTCACGTATATAAAGCCGCTCAGCCCCCCCCCCCACCCCCCCCAAATTCGAAGCATATAGTACCCTCAGGAAACATAACTACGAAAAATAGGTCAAGGACCCGATTTTATAGAAATAGGACGGCAACGTGTACAAAATGTTTCGAACTGTAGGAGTCTGTGTAGGCCTGTCACCTTTTTTATACTAAGGCCCCGCGTCAAAAAAGTCCGTTTGGGTAGTGTTTCCTGATAGTGCTTCCAGTGCTACTCTATTTTGCTGCAGTAAGCCTGAGGGCAGCCGTGGGCCAGACTGTTGAAAGCGCTTGTCTTTTGAAATCCGGTGGTACTAGGTTTCGAAACTGCACTAGCTAGTGTTGTTTCTCCTAGGGT
>MU825405.1:1977325-2128273 GCA_029204205.1 Desmophyllum pertusum | reverse complement strand
CCGGGGCCCCCAGCCTAACCCTTTTGAGCGAATATCCATGTTTTTTCACACAGCGAGCAGGAGCAGAAACACCTCCTTGGCAATTTCTTGCAATTTTGGGTGCCACTCTAAAAAATGGTAATATCTCAGTTTGGTTATAGTCTAAATAAGAAATTTTGAAAGTCATTAGAAAGGATTTTTCAGCATTTACAAACGTTCGTAAAAAATATCGCTCAGTGCAAACTAATGTGTACTTCATACGCGAGAGGAAAAGGTTTATTTGTTTCAGGTTGGTGTGCCGGGGAAGGGATGGGTGGTGAAGCAAAGAGGGGGGGGGGGGGGGGGCAATCGGCAGAAAAGCTGGTTTTGCATCTGGACAGCCACTTACACGCCATCATCGCAGGCTACGTAATATTTGGTATACAGTCGAACGCTCCAGCTAACGGCCACCTCTCTATAGCGGCCACGCTCTCCACAACGGCCTAGGAATGCTTTCGTCCCCAATCGGACGTCTATCCATACTTTTCACGTCTTTATTGAAACCTCCTGCAACGGGCCACTTTGTCTACACGGCCTAGTTAATTCCGACCGCAGGGTGGCCGTTGTAGAGAGGTTCAAACATCATGGACCAGTTTGCCATATAATGACGAAGGTCTGTTTCCTCATCTGCAGAATGTAAAGCGGAACACAACCTTAGGTATGACTTACGTCTGACACATCTGTCTCCGACCCATGGGGTTCAACCTCTGTTTTTTGT
Source organism: Desmophyllum pertusum (assembly GCA_029204205.1). Lineage (NCBI taxonomy): Eukaryota > Metazoa > Cnidaria > Anthozoa > Scleractinia > Caryophylliidae > Desmophyllum > Desmophyllum pertusum. The sequence goes on along the minus strand of MU825405.1, from coordinate 2,127,537 downwards.
ATCCTGGGGGACATTTGTTCAAACAGCGCCCCCAGACCAGTAAAGCCTTTGTAAAGCGAATATCCAGATTTCCACATACGGAGCAGGAATAACCTTGGAAATGTCTTGCAATTTCGTGGCGGCACTCTAAAAAGTTTGATAAAAGAATCAGTTTGATTTTAGTCGAAAAAAAACAATTGTTAATATAACGTTTTGAAAATAACTAACAATTAAAGTGTACCTGTCATATATATGAGAGGAAAAAAAAAAAAAAAGGATGATTTATTTTCCAGGCGAAGTGGTGAAAAGGGTTAGATTGGCGAAGGCAAGTTTTTTTCCTAATCAATGGAAGTTCAGTGTAAAAAGGCCCAAGTTTTGCATCTGGACAACCGCCTTGCTTTCTGAAGGAGCCATTGTATCATCGTTATAGGCCAACACTGACTTTTGGTATCCGGGGTCCTTAGGTCTTGTGCCGTCCTAGTTTTTTCGTTTTTCCATGCAGTCGCTCAGTTGAACCGCGCGAAATTCGCCTTCGGGTGACGTCGTATATGGTAATAGCTCCGTCCCGTCCGACTCTCTCCAAGCGGACACCACTGTCAGGTGGACATGTTTGGCTCATGTGGCTAGGTTCCCTAAGCCGAATTTCACTTGTTTGTCTGAAACTAAACTCTCTCTCCTCTAAACTCTCGGAACACTCCAAGTGCGAAAGGGCTTAGATAGGCTGGTCCCCGAGGATGGTCCGCTCTTAGAGAGAGGTCACTGTTCAGGAAGAGCCACGACCACACGGTCCCCCCTAGTGCTACGTCACAAGTACGTAATGTTTTTGAACTCTCGCCTCGCAGGGACACGATATCGCGCGTGATGACGTAATACATGTAGGTTGTTTTTTTCTCAGAGATGAGTAAAGAACACAACCCTTATATACTTACGTCTTGACACAGTTTTAGTTTTTAACAAAAAAAAAAATGGGGTTTTTTCACGCTCTATTTTGTGTATCCTGGTGGGACATTTCTCTTCCAGCAAGCGACCCAGTCCAGTAAAAGCCTTTGTGAAGCGAAATATCCAGGTTCACATACGGAGCAGTAAAAACCTACCTTGGCTATGTCATTGGGCAATTTGGGAGTGCACTCCTAAAAGATTGGTTAATATATTCAGTTTAATTGATTATAGTCTATGAGAAAATTTTTGAAAAACAAACGAATAAAGACTAATAGGATTTTTCAGCATTTGCACGTTCGGTAAAAAATAACTACACCTTTTAACACTGTATATAACTGGATAAACGTGTTGAGACTGAAATCTTTATTGGTGTTCTATTGTCAAACCCCGTAAATGCTTGTAACTAATGAAGCCAAACATGAATCACAACACTTTGGCGAGGAATATTTGTCCTGTAACGCTCGTGTAACGCTAGGGACTTTTTTTTTATGGTCGTTTGTAAGGACGTTCGAAGCGAGTTGTACGAACCAAATTGAACTACTCTGTGGCTAGGGGCGAAGGCGGCTAGAGGACCTCCTTGAAAGGAACTCCTAAATGGTTACCAGAATCTCTTTTTTGTTGGGTGTGGCTTGAATCATTTTCACACCTATAAGACAATTTCCTAAGTACATAACAGTTTCCCTGCATGTTTGTTTTTTTTCGTACTCAATACCCTAAAAGGTACCGGGATAAACTCTGACGTGGTTATTTTTTAGATATTAAACAGCCCTAAGCAGTACCAAACGCACCACAAATCTTAAACCCGAAATCTGGTACATGTACGACGATTACCCCCGTTACTTTTATATGGGAGCCACCCCCCCCCGGCCCTAATAAGGCTTAAGAGATATATGGATCACTGTGTTAAGATTTTTATAAACATTACCTATACAGATGGACACCCCTTCTACCAGCCCCGAAGTGCCCTAGTTTTGTAATAAGCCCCCCCACCCCACTTCCCCCGCGTCCCGTCAGGCGATGTAAATTACATTTCAGCAATAATTTTTTTGGGCCGTTTCCAGTCACTTTGTATTGAAACGTGGTCTTAAAATTTCCAGAACTATTGTTGAGTTAAGGGGTTAAAAATGACGTTTGCATTTCGTAAGACGTTCATACATAAACCATTTCTTGTTCTTTTTAATTAGTGGTGTAATAGTAAAGTTTTAAAAAATTAATGTGAATATTCTCGAAAATTTTTGGGATTTGAAATAAGCCCCCCCCCCCCCCCCCCACCCCCCCCCCCCCCCCCCCCCCCCCCCCCCCCCCCCACCTCTCTAGCTATTAAGCCCCAACTCTCTAATAAGCCCGAGGCCTAAAATGAATAAAAAGCCCCCGGGGGCTTCAAGAGCGCTTTTACGGGTATACAACAAAGACATGAAAAGAAAAAAAACCAGACACCCACCCTTCAGTGTTGATTGAATGAAATCAGTCATCGCATTCGTTCAAAAACATAAACATGCGTGCCTTATTCCTGCCCAAAAATTGATAACTCTCGGGTATCAGTATAATCGGACACTTGATCTCTCCTCGCCCTCAACAACAGCAATGCATCCCCCCGCAAGGCTGCTACTTTGCAAAGTGGCTGCGGAAACAAGTCAACAAGTTGGTTTGTCCGACCACATTTATTATTATTATTACTATTTTTAGTAGGTTAGTATTGCTATTTTGGGTCCGTCTATTTTGTTCAGGTTTCAATAAATACTAGGCTATGAGAGAAGGTGTATTTTCAGTCACGAGTGTGGGACAAAGAAAAACATCTGAGTCCCCCGACGGGAGTAGTCGAACCCATGACCTTTGGTCTTCTTCGCCCACTGCGTCGCAGCGGAACTAATAAACTCTCTTGTTCCAAGCCAAGTGTTAGTGTAAGTGATTAAAAAATAAAACACTGGGGATTAAATTCCACTGTGGCGCAATTAAGTAAGAGAGTGATTTAGTTTGGACTTTTCACTGCGTTAAAAATACTTTTGGTCCTAGTGCGGATTTCAAGAATAAAGAACTTACACGGCCTGGAAAACTTCCTTCTGTTTAGATAAACTTAGCCCAAAACCGGCAGTACTTTAAATCATGATTACGCATGCATCGAGCGATTTAAATAACTATTAATTAATTATGAGAAAGATATTATTCTGTCAGTGACACATTATATTCCTACTTTGATTAGAGATTTAAAAATGTTAGCGCCTGTTGCTCTTTTTCAAAGTTACTGTTCCGATCTAGGTATATATATATATATATATATATATATATAATATCTATATATATAGATATATATTATATTATAGTATATATAATGAATATATAGAGATATATATATATATTATATATATATATATATAATATATCTAAGTGGATTGGGGAAAGAAGGTGGCCGCAAGTAAAATTTGTCAGCAAAACATGATCCGAAAAACGCGTTTTTGCGGCTCAAAAAAGTTTGGTTTTTGGGTTGGCTCTTTGGCCAATTTGCGCGTTTCCTTAGCTAAGAAACCCCTATTTGTGAACGCCGGAAAGATGTTTATATCTTTTCTGAGTGAAAATGCCGTTTCAAATTATATCCTTGGTGCACAGCTTGTGTTACTTTGGACTTAAAAAAAAAAAAAAAAAAAGTTTCCATTGTCATTTTCTTTCTTCTTCCTCCCTTTTATTTTTCGTTCTCATCTCATCTCCATTTCTTTTGCTGGCTATCTTCGGACTTCGTTATGCGCTTTCCATCAGCCGAAAAGTTTTGTTGAACTAACCTTTTCCAGGAACCAAGAAATGAATGTGGAAGAATGGTGTGTGAGCCCAATGTTGGCACTGATTTTTTGCACCCAAAAGGTGTCAACAGGTTTTTTTTCTGGCGTAAACTTTGCGGCCCCCCCCCCCATTTCGTTCGATTTCCAACAACCGGATGCCATGCATTAAGCGACAGATCTATCCTTTTGTCCATAGGGTTGCCATGTCAAAGTAGATTTTGTGACAGATTTGCTACTTTGAAGGTAGTTTCCTGAAACGAACAAAAAAGCCGAAAAGAAGCGGCACCAAAAATGCAGTCAAAATGGTGGCCATTTTTCTGTGCGGCCACGTTACTTTCAAACCCCCCCCCCCCCCCACTTTAGATATACCTATTAATTAATATATATATGGCGGGCAAACGGTTGAAAGACAAAGGATTTCGTTTACTGAGGTTCTTTCACTGAGGGTTTTTTTTTCCAATCTTCCTACGATCGTATTTTGCATATTTTCGCCTGAAAAGAACTAATTTTTTTTTTTTTTTTGTGTTTTTTCATTCGTTGCACCACGAATTTTGTGGCCTATTTCAATGCCGCAATTTCCCTGTAGCGGTGTACGCCTACACAGTTTATGTCCATTTTTTAAATGAAACATGTTCGTGATTGGACCAAATGGTAAAAAGTGAAGAAAAAGCTTCGGAGAGGCATCGGAAATAGGTCCCATGATCAGTAAGGCTAGCTTAGGACGGCCAGAACCACTATCCTTCTACCTTTTGGTTTTTTGCGTCCCGTTTGCCGTTTTCCTGGGTTTTCCTCGGGGTCGTACTCAGCACTAACCAGCGAGAATATAACGGCAGCTAACTAAGATTAAATCAGCCACCCCAGAATATCTGTCTTTCATCGTACATACGGCAAATTTCGAACTGCTATCGTTTTGTAGTGTTTAGGTACGGGTCGCAACTACAGGCCAATTTTTGACCAATTTTGTTTATTTTCAGCTGTTGTCCAAATCTGTCAAAAAACACGTAAAAAACGTACGTAAATCGTATAAACCAAATATCGTGAGACCACCCGAGTTTCAATTTTTTGCCAATTTTTTTCGGCGAATTGCCAAATTTTCGCCAATCTTCAAAAGAAAGCCGAAGTGGTTGCCCTGGAAGGCGAGCCAATTTTTGAAAAAAAAAAAATCACACAATTTTGTTCAATTTTAGCCCGTTTTAGGCCATTAAACCTGTCATTCACCACGCAAGATGCTATGTTTTGATATTAAGATTCGCTAGTTCTAGGCGCTGTGCAATCACGCGGTAACAAAAATATTTTTTTTACCTGGTTCATCTGACTCCTTTTAAAGATCTATTTCGTCGACCGGAAGAAAACGAAGAAAACCTGAAATACCGATATTTCGACGCCGGACGAATCGTCCTATGACTAACACTGGTCTGATAACGGCAAACCAAATTTACCCGGCGGCCCAATTTGAGAGAAAAAACAATTACGTAACTCCAAGTTTCAAAAACAATTTCTCCTTGCGATATGCAATTCGAAGCCTACGGCCAAAAAGCAAGAAAAACGACGAAAAACCAAAGAAAAGCGGAAAGTACGAAAAACTATGGGTCCCAAGCGCCGCTTTAAGGTTTACATTTACCTATGCAATCAGGAGAGTTTTTTGGACAAACAAAATCTTGGTTGTTTTTTTTTTTTTTGATGCGAACCACCACCAAAAATTTGGCCACTTTTTGCGAATTTTTTTAGCAAATTTTTTTCCCCTCGCCCAAAATTACAAAAATGTTTGTTTGTTAAAAACACCAAAATTGGCTGTAGTGCCGACCCGCTACCTCTACTGTTTTTTTTTTAAACCCGTTGTTTTTCGAGTTCCCTGCTTTCAAGTGAATTGTGCTGACGGATTTTCATTCCACAACACACCAATGGGAGAAGCCCTATAAATACGTACTCAACTGGTCAGGGACGCATTTTATTCACCCTACCCTCTCGATACGTTTGCGGAGAATATCGCTGACATTTTTTTCAAAAAAAAAAACCGGCCTAAAGGAAAAAAGACCCCCCAACACAATTCCGGGGGGAATTGTTTCTGCTGAAAAAAAAACTCTGACCAAAAACAAAAAAGTTTCGAGGGGGGGACAGTTTCGAATTTTTATCTCAAGGGTTGTTTTGAGACCTTTTGGGGGGGGCCCGGTCCCTCAGGGTCCAAAGTGTTTTTTTTTGTGGAATTGAGACAAAATTTCCGTTTTTTTTTTTTTGGGGGAAAAAAAAAAAAAAAAAAAAAAACCAACAGGGTAAAGGGATATAAAAGGAACCCCCCCCAATAAAAACCCACATTGAAGAAACCATGTCAATTTCTTTATCCCTTTCCGATTTGGATTCATTTTGCCCCAGTGATGTCATTCTGGATTGTTTTTACTAATAAAAACTTGAAATTTCGTTTTTTTTTTTTCAGGTTCTTCCAGGGGAAATTTTTGGGATTTTTTATATCCAAATTTTTTCCCATTTTTTTTTTGTTCATCATTCTGTCCAGAAAACTTGAAAGACAAAAAGGATTGGGGGGGGACTTGACGGGGCTGTTTTACCATTTGTGGGTTTTAAATGACTCAGGGGGGGGGGGGGGGGGGTGGGGGGGACCCACTCGCTAAAACCAAACGAAAAGGTTATTCGCATAAATTAATTGGGAAGGGGGCATTTTTGGGGATTATGCTTTGTTTCCTCGTTTGAAAAAAAAAAACTTCGGGGAAATGAAAAAAAACCCGGCCGAGTTCACCACGAAGCGTCCAAAAAAAAACCATTTTACTTCATTGTAACCCTGGGGTTTGGCAATGACAAAAACCTTTAAGAAAACCCTATTTTCTTTTGCCTGGGGGGCGGGCGGGGCGGGGGGGGAGGTGGGGGCAGGAAAATTTGGGGCCCGCGCTGGGTTGATTTTCAAAGTAATTTCAAAAGGGGCAATTTCCCCATTAGGTAACATTAAAAAGCGGGGGGGAAAAGCGAAAGACTTTTAGGACGTTTTTTCTTTTCTAAAAAAAAAAAAAAAATTAAAATTATCTGTGGGAAAACATTTTTTTGGTGGTGTGTCATTTTTTGAAAAAAAAAAAATCCCACGGTTGATTTTTGGACGGTTTTTCCCAATGGGGTCAAAAAACCCCCCCACGTGGTTTTGGGACAGGCCCCGTTTTTTCTAATACCCCACAATTATTTGCTATTTTCAGCTTAATTTTTTTCAGAGGTTTCTTCACGGAGGGATTTTTTTTTCCGCTTTTTTACGAAGAAGTGTTCTTTCCAAAAAATCCTTTGCCAAAAAAAATTTTTGTTTTTTACCATCCCCTTATAGTTGGTTTTTGCGATTTTTTCAAAAAAAAATTCCCAAATTGTGGCAGGGAAAGCTTCCCTTGGGCTCCTGGAATTTGGTTACTTATTTTGGGCGTTGGGAACTTATTGGGATAATCTAAAATTTGGATTCCGTTGAATTGTCCCACTAAAAAAATAAACAATGGTTTTTTTGAATTGGCTTTATTTAAAAACCAACCACATTAAAGGGGGGTTTTCAATTTTTTTTATTTTTAAAGCAGAAATTACTTTTTCGAGATTTTTTTAACAAAAGACGATCGTTTTTTAACCCCCCACAAAAAATTTTGTTGTTTTTTAGCGTTAAATTGTTTTCCAGTGTTTTTCCATGGGAAAACAAAAATGTTTTGTGGCTTTTTCACGATGGGGAAACAAAAATCCTTTCCAAAAATTTTCTTTGGGGGCCCCCGTGGGGGTTTTCCCCAAGCAATCTCTAAATTTTTTTCCATTGGATTTTTTTTCCAAATCAAATTTGGGGGAGGAATTTTCTTGGGGGGGGGAAACAATTTTCTGGAAAACAATTTTTGAAGAAAAAACTTTCCCATTGATTTTTTGGATTCCCCCAAAAGGATGGAGGGCGGATTTTTTTTAAAAAAAAAAAAATGGTTTATTGGGGGGGGGGGGGGACAGGGGGGGGACGTAATTATGGCGTGGGTATGGACGTTTTCATTAAAATTTTGGGGGGGGGGGACCACGTGGGGGGGGGGGGGGGGGGGGGGGGACACTGTGACTACTACTAAAATAAACATTTTTTGGATGGGCTTTTTTTTAAACACCAACCCATTGTTTTAAAAGTTTTCAATGTTTTCATTTTAGCCAGTCCAAAAAAAAAATTACTTTTTTCGGAGGGGATACCATAGGAAACCCCCCCCCCCCCCACCCCCCCCCCCCCCCAGGCTCACGGAAACGATAAAAAAAAAAAGGGCACAAAATTAAAGTGGAAGCAAGGCTGATTTTAATTACGTAGAACACTTAAAGCGACTAACGAATGATAGAGTTTTTGGTTTTTTCCAACTGAAAGCAAAAATGCAACGTGGACAGCTGAAAAAAAGCCCAGGCAGAATAGGGTTAAAGGTGATTTTTTACTTCTTTTTATCTTGGATTGTAACTGGAAATAGTGGAATAAAGTCCTTTCTTTAAGGTCATATTTAGGCGAAAAGCAAACATATTACGTACGATGATGATGATGATTGTGATGATGATGACGATGATTTTGAGGATGATGATGAGATCCAGTGATGATGACGGACGCCGACACGCACCGCGACGCCGACGCCGAACGATGGGGCACTCACTAGGTTGGAAACACAACGAACCGAGTTCCAGGCTCTTGTTTACAACGGTAGAAACGGCGTGGCTGGAGAGTAGTAGTAGAGTAGAAACTCCTGGCGAACACGCGGGAATTAATATAACTAGATATGTGGAGTAACAGGCCTTTAAGTCTAGTACATCGTTTTCCACCGCGCGGCTGATTAGCGGCCATCAGTTTCAACAATGAATGGGTCCTAACATAAAAATCGAAAACATAGAAGGGGGAGCGAGAGGGATAGAAATCTTGGCCAGCAGCTGTAACTGGAAAAGTCTATATTGAAAAAGACACCGGTTTTCCAAAGACTGCCTATAATATGCTTTATTATACCACATGGCGATTTTTAGAGTGCGAAATACGCACAAAGACGAGAGCAGAATGAGACCGTATTACACCAGGCCGAATATATTTTAGGAAAGATATTAGTGTCGTAGTAATAAAGCAATTTATTCAACCGGAAAGTTTGTGTTTTTTAAAAAAAACAATTTAAAAAAAAATACGGGCTGGGCATTTTTACTCGTCATTGGTTTATTTTTTCTCGCTAAAGGCTTCGAAAAAATAAAACTGACGTCGTAAAATAAAAATACCCAGCTCGTATTACACAACTGTTCCCGCTGAATAACCTCATATTTATTTATAGGATGCCAGACACGAAATCATTGCCTCGCCCAAAACCATTCATCTAGTTCCCTCGACCGCTCCTCTAGCTGTTTTTCCACTTTACGTTCGGTGGCGCACGCAGAAGAGCCTGTAGCTTGCTTCAGTTGCTTGCACATGAACTCAGTGATACAAGAGTAAAAAAAAAAAAAAAAAAACGAGAAAGAGGGGTCGAGGGCACTGGAATCATAGCATAACCCATTTGTGCAGTTAAAGAAGATAACAAATCAACCAGAAACAAAAAACCAATACAATCATCACTCACCTTCACTAATACATTATGACTAGCCTAAACTGACTATTACATGGTAAACAACATAAAAGAAAACTTTCAAAGTCCAGTCTATGGCCAAAAGTCTGTAAGATATAGTAGTTGGTTCAGGCTCCGTAATGCGGCTCAGGCGGTTGTACATTCGGCGTTCTGGGAGTTCGTCGAGCTCTTCAGGTTCAGTCGTGGGTTCTTGCTGGTGTAGATAGTGGACTCGGTAGTTGGTACTGGAAGTGTCGAATTCAACAGTGGTCGATTTCAGGTCTCAGTAGTGGTTCCTCCGTGATTTCAGGCTCGGCAACTTGGTGTCGGGTATCGTTCCCGTAGGCGTCAGGAAGTACAACTGAATGAAAACAAAACTAATTTTAACTTAGGCTAGGGAGACTAACTTGTTATGGCCTAGTAGGCGACGTACCTGCCTTTAAGCAAATAAGCACGGACTTACCAAGTCGTTTCGAGGACGATATATAATAATTTTTTTTTTTTTAAGTTGAGTGAGACGAAACAAGTACGTTCAACGATGAAAACAGAGCGACTCAGCACTTTGGCCCTGATGCATGCGTACCAGAAGACATGCCCATATGAGTGTTAGAAAAAGAAGCCGTGATTCGCGAATTTTGCAACCAAAACATGAGAAACAGACGACTTAGCTTTGGGAATTTCTTGTGAGAATTTCTTTTTGAGTTTCCACCCAAGATTTCAGCTATGTTTGCAACCAATGTGTCCACTAGTCAGGTCATTAAGTTGTTATTACTTCTTTTTCTTCTTTGTTATTTCTTCTCTTTCACAACCACAACTGCATTTTGTTAAATATTTCATTATTTCTTGTTCAATATGGAATCCTCGGCATTTGCCATAATGTTTAAGCGTCTCAGATTGCATGCTCAGCAGCTACTTAAATTCGCAAAATTTTTTTCCGGGGGGGGCATGCCCCCGTAACCCCCTAGCATGGTCGCGCCTTCGCCGCTCCTTGTAGGGCCGCTGTCTTCGCCCATATTGTCCCTCCTCTCAAGTTGTTTTTTTATCTGCTCGCACACCCAGGCTTACCCACCAGAAAATGGCCTAGGAACGCCCCTGGCCTGATCAACAGTTGGGATCCAAAATGATGCCATTGTCGCTCTTTAAGAGTTAAAGCACAAAACAAAAAGATGTAATCCGATAAATCTAACAACATGGCAAAGTAGTATTATTGTTTTTGTGGACTTTCTCCTACCTTTGTGGCATTCGCGGACACCTGCCCCACAGTCTTTGGAACGTACGGCAATGGACTAGTGAGAGTAGCAAAAGTCAAATTGTTTCTTTGAAATGGCCACACTTAATCTTCTGGTAGAAAGCTTGTTAAAAAGTAAGGATTGCATCTGGCACCACTTTCCCGACGATTTTAATCAGGACAAGACTCGCAGTTTGACACTAAGCACTCTGCAGTAAAAGTAAAAGTAAAATTACATATATTTATATTAGATTCAATGTTAAGAACTGTATCGGATAGTGGGCAGATTGAACGATCAAAATTGGTCCCTAAAAATTATCATTTTTGGGTATAGTTTCCGGGGCAGCTGTTTATTGTGGGCTAATATTTAAGTAGCCAAAACAACGCCCCAGAGAAGTAATTTTTATTACAAATGGTGGGTGTTGATTGAAATCTGAAAGATAGGTGTTTTGGGCTGTAAATTTAAATAATATTGTACATACATGTATACCAAGTACTTACTTGTGGGACCAATAGTTTCCACCGATTAGGTCACATCCGTTATATTGCAGCGACCGGTACTTCTGTCCATCAAAGGCCTTTGTGAAGCCAATATCCATGGGTCCACATACGGAGCAGAAATAACCTACCTTGGCATGTCTCTGCAATTTGGGGCACATACTATCAGGCTGCTCTAAAAAAAATAACAATAGATCAGTTGGATTATAGTCCTATACTAAAGAAATTTAAAAAATATTCGAAGGATAGTGTTTTTCCAGGCATTTGCACGTTTCGTAAAACTAACTAACTAAAGTATATAGAGTATAGAGTGGAAAAGGTTTTTATTGTCATTTTGAAAGGCTGTGGATGGAATGGGTTTTGATGGTGACGCAAAAGTTTTCCCAATCGGCAGTATAAGCTGGTAAAAAGCCAGGTTTGGCATCCTCAACCAGGGGGGGGCTAAGCCCTGAAGAGCCATCATCGTAGGCTACACGGGGACTACTTGTATATTCCTCAGTCTTTCTAGTTTTTCTCGCAACGTACGTACACCAGCGGAATTTTGTCGTTCACCGGTCGTTTGCCTTCATTATTTCGGTCACTTCTTTGACATTACATCCAAAGAACAAAGCGAGCCTGGACGAAACAAACGTTTGTTGTAACGCGCCCATTTTTCATCCCCATCCGACTGAGAGAAGTTATTGATGCGGTGGCACTACAAAAATCACCTTACTGCTTCTGATTGGCAGGAGTACTGTGATTTGTTGTTACTTTATTATGATTTCGAGCACACAAGTAGCAGATCAATCAGAGACAAAACGATCCGACAGCCTCGGATCCCAGACTCTCTCCTGGAAGAAAAGGAGATAGAGAGAGCCAAGGATCGAGGTTGTCGATACGGATTTCATTAGTGCTGACGTAACCAGCATGTCATTTTTAGACTCAGGCCTCACGGGAAGGAAAAGGGCGAATACGCGCGTAATGGCGAATCTCTGTTTTCTCATCTCAACTATTAGATACTTACTGACACATTTTGTCTCCACCCATGGGGTTTCACCTCTGTTTTATGTATTCCTTGGGAACAATTCATTATAGCAGCGTACCGTTACTTAGGTCCGAGCAAAGCCATTGAAAAGTCTAATATCCTTCCCTTCACATACGGAACAGATAAACCAACCTTCGAATGGACTTGCCACAATTTGGTGTGACACTATAAAAAATGCAACAATTTGATTATAAGATGGGAAAAAATGAAAAACGTTATAAAGGATTTTTCAGCTTTCGGCACAACAACTGAAGTGAACTGTATGTACGAACAGAAAAGGTTTATTTATTTTTAGGTTGGATGCATGGTGACTCAGTCCTTTCCCAATTGGTGGAAACCTTCTTGTAAAAAGCCAGGTTTTGCATCGTGGACAACCTCTTACTCTAAGGGCCTGGCTAACCTAGAAACATGTTTATACCGAAACATTGGTTCTTGTAATGTTTTCCTGTGTGGCTAAACTAGCGGGAAGTCACGAGAACTGTTTCGTTTGTTTTGGTGGCTAAACTAGGAGAGGGGGGGGGGGGGGGAAAAAAACATTGTTGCAGAAACATTGTTTCCTGTAATGTTTTCTGGGTCGTGGCTACACTAGCGGGAGGCACGAGAAATGTTTTCCGCTGCTCTCGTGCGTGCTAAACTAGTAAACTTGTTTCGTCCGTGGCTAAACTAAAACATATTTTTCGGAAGCACAATTCGCGTCCGTGAAGCAAAGAAAATGTTTTTTTGACTTGATTCAAAAACATTTTCTTGCTTCCGAGACGCAAACTTTTCAGCTTAAACAATGTTACCTACGTGGCTAAACTGGGGAACATTTGCGTCCGCAGCAATGTTTCTGCGACAATGTTTCCTAGTTTACTGCAGTCCCTTAAAAGCCATCGTCGCAGCCTAGTTTGTCTAGTTTTCTCGTTTTCCCAGGGTTCTGTTGATCGCGATTTCGTGTCGGGACGTCATCTATGTATATTGCGTTTCCGTTCTTCTTCGAGGATACATGAATGAACGAACGAACGAACGAACGAACGAACGAACGAACGAATGAATGAATGAATGAAATGAACGAAACCTTTATTTAATGGTCGATGTTGAAATAGCCGTAATAAAACCACTAAATGGGACACTAAAACAATAATAAATAAATATATATATACCTAAATACTAAAGAATATAAGTTATTTACTACATATTATATATGATTAAATCTAGTTTTGAACAACATGGAGTAATTCTTTCCATTTTTTGTTATGAATTTCTAACGTTTTATTCTCCTTGGCTATTAAAAACTCTAATTTGTAAATAAATTTAATCCCGGCTTTAAGCAACGAAAGAGATAGTTTTATGTTGAGACATCGGCATTGATAGATCACTTGCTTACAAAGGATGATAATATGATTTAATAGTAGGAAATCCTTCCTAAAAAACCCAAACGTTATATTTTGAAGCATTTAAATTATGAAGGTTAATAAAATAATCTTTCAGCCACTCCGTTACTGAAAGCCAAAAGCTGCAAGTAGTTTCGCAGTAAATAAATAGATGCTCGAGGATTCGTCAGACCTTCCACAAAAGTGCATGTAGGTGAGGTTACAATACCCATTTTGTAAAGTGCTTTAATTATTAGTGTAAACAATTCTATTTAAAAATTTATACTGGAATTCTCTGGTTTTAGAGTCAATGGTTACGCTACTGGGAAGTAGATAAATTTCTTGCCATGGCAAATCAGTTGTTGGAAAAAGTTCTTCGTATTTCCATTTTGATGTTGGAATAGTCTCGATTTTCTTCACAAGATCCCAATATAGCACCCTCGAAGAAGCGGGAAAAGCGATGTCATTATAAGTGTTGTTATTAGCCTGTGTGTTTTGAAACCGTTGTTTTAAGATGTTTTTCATTCTAATGGAATAGTGTCAAAAACACTCATGAGAAGGAAGTATTCAGCAGTTGTTATATTTTCCTTCTCCAATACGTTCCATGTTTTTAGTTTTCCTGTGTCATTTAACCCCAACTGCTGAATACTTCCTTCTCATGAGTGTTTTTGACACTATTCCATTAGAATGGAAAAACATCTTAAAACAACGGTTTCAAAACACACAGGCTAATAACAACACTTATAATGACATCGCTTTTCCCGCTTCTTCGAGGGTGCTATATTGGGATCTTGTGAAGAAAATCGAGACTATTCCAACATCAAAATGGAAATACGAAGAACTGTTTCCAACAACTGATTTGCCATGGCAAGAAATTTATCTACTTCCCAGTAGCGTAACCATTGACTCTAAAACCAGAGAATTCCAGTATAAATTTTTTAAATAGAATTGTTTACACTAATAATTAAAGCACTTTACAAAATGGGTATTGTAACCTCACCTACATGCACTTTTTGTGGAAGGTCTGACGAATCCCTCGAGCATCTATTTATTTACTGCGAAACTACTTGCAGCTTTTGGCTTTCAGTAACGGAGTGGCTGAAGATTATTTTATTAACCTTCATAATTTAAATGCTTCTAATATAACGTTTGGGTTTTTTAGGAAGGATTTCCTACTATTAAATCATATTATCATCCTTTGTAAGCAAGTGATCTATCAATGCCGATGTCTCAACATAAAACTATCTCTTTCGTTGCTTAAAGCCAGGATTAAATTTACTTACAAATTAGAGTTTTTAATAGCCAAGGAGAATAAAACGTTAGAAATTCATAACAAAAAATGGAAAGAATTACTCCATGTTGTTCAAAACTAGATTTTAATCATATATAATATGTAGTAAATAACTTATATTCTTTAGTATTTAGGTATATATATATTTATTTATTATTGTTTTAGTGTCCCCATTTAGTGGTTTTATTACGGCTATTTCAACATCGACCATTAAATAAAGGTTTCGTTCATTTCATTCATTCATTCATTCGTTCGTTCGTTCGTTCGTTCGTTCGTTCGTTCGTTCATTCATGTATCCTCGAAGAAGAACGGAAACGCAATATACATAGATGACGTCACCGACACGAAATCGCGATCAACAGAAGCCTGGGAAAACGAGAAAACTAGACAAAACTAGGCTGCGACGATGGCTCTTAAGGGACTGCAGTAAACTAGGAAACATTGTCGCAGAAACATTGCTGCGGACGCAAATGTTCCCCAGTTTAGCCACGTAGGTAACATTGTTTAAGCTGAAAAGTTTGCGTCTCGGAAGCAAGAAAATGTTTTTGAATCAAGTCAAAAACATTTCTGCTTCACGGACGCAAATTTTTTCCGAAACATATGTTTGAGTTTAGCCACGGACGAAACAATTTTACTAGTTTAGCCACGAGAGCAGCGAAACATTTCTCGTGCCTCCCGCTAGTTTAGCCACCCAGAAAACATTACAGGAAACAATGTTTCTGCAACAATGTTTCCTAGTTTAGCCACCAAAACAACGAAACATTTCTCGTGCTTCCCGCTAGTTTAGCCACACGGAAAACATTACAAGAAACAATGTTTCTGTATAAACATGTTTCCTAGGTTAGCCAGGCCCTTAGAGTAAGAGGTTGTCCAGATGCAAACCTGGCTTTTTACAAGAAGGTTTCCACCAATTGGGAAGATTGAGTCCACCATGCATCCAACCTGAAAAGAAATAAACCTTTTCTGTTCGTACATACAGTTCACTTCAGTTGTTGTGCCGAAAGCTGAAAAATCCTTTATAACGTTTTTCATTTTTTTCCACTATAATCAAATTGTTGCATTGAGTGTACACCAAATTGCAAGACATGCGAAGGTTGGTTTATCTGTTCCGTATGTGAAGCTGGATATTCGCTTTTCAATGGCATGGCTGGCCTAAGTAACGGTCGCTGCTATAAGTATTGTCCCCAAGGATACATAACAGAGGTGAACCCCATGGGTGGAGACAAATGTGTCAGTAAGTATCTAATGTTGTGTTGAGAAAACAGAGATTCGCCATTACGTGCGTATTCGTGTCCCTTCGAGCCAGAGTCTATAAATGACATGTTGGTTACGTAGCACTAATGAAATCCGTATCGTCAACCTCGATCCTAGGCTCTCTCTCTCTCTCCTTTTCTTCCCGAGAGAGCCTGGGATCGAGACTGTTGTATCGTGTCTCTGATTGATTGCTACTTGTGCGCTCGAAATCATAATAAAGTAACAACCAATCACAGTGCTCCTGCCAATCAGAAGCAGTAGGTTGATTTTTGTAGTGCCACCGCATCACCAGTATATGTTAACTCGAATATAACTTCTCTCTGCTGGGGATGAATATGAGCGCGTTACAAACAAACGTTTGTTTCGTCAGGCTCGCTTTGCCGTTCTTTGTATGTACTGTCAAAGAAGTGACGAAATAATGAAGCAAACGACCGTGAACGACAATTCCGCTGGTATACGTTGCGAGAAAACTAGAAAGACTGAGAATATACCCAATATACAAGTAGTGTAGCCTACGATGATGGCTCTTCAGGGCTAGCGGTTGAGGATGCAAACCTGGCTTTTTACCAGCTTTCTGCCGATTGGGAAGACTTCAGAGACTTTGCGTCACCATCAAACCCTTCATCCGCACAGCCTAAAAGGAAATAAAACCTTTCCACTCGCATATACAGTATACTTTAGTTAGTTAGTTTTACGAACGTGCAAATGCTGAAAAATCCTTCTAATATTTTTTAAATTTTTCTTAGTATAGACTATAATCAAATTGATCTATTGTCATTTTTTAGAGTGTGCCCCAAATTGCAAGACATGCCGAGGTAGGTCTTTCTGCTCCGTATGTGACAATGGATATTGGCTTCACAAAGGCTTCGCTGGACAGAGTACCGGTCGCTGCATTAACGGATGTGACCTAATCGGTGGAAACTATTGTCCCACAAGTAAGTACTTGGTATACATGTATGTACAATATTATTAAATTTACAGCCCCAAAGACCTATCTTTCAGATTTCATCAACACCCACATTTGTAATAAAAAATACTTCTCTGGGGCGTTGTTTTGGCTACTTAAATATTAGCCCAAGCTGCGGAAACTAGACCCCAAAATGATAATTTTTAGGGCAATTTTGATCGTCAATCTGCCCACTATCCGATCCAGTTCTTAACATTGAATCTAATATAAATATATGTAATTTTACTGTTATGCAGAGTGCCTGGTGCCAAACTGCCAGTCTTGTCCTGATAAAACGTCGGGAAAGTGTGCCAGATGCAATCCATACTTTTACAAGCTTTCTACCAGAAGCTTAATGTGGCCATTTAAGAAACAATTTGACTTTTGCTTCTCTCGCTGTCCATTGCCATACGTTCCAAAGACTGTGGCAGGTGTCCGCGAATGCCACAAAGGTAAGAGACAGTAAAAACAATAATAATCATGATAATACTAAGTTGTTAGATTTATCGGAGTACAGTTTTTTGTTTGTGCATTAACTCTTAAAGAGCGACAATGGCATCATTTTGATCCCAAATTGTGATCAAGCCATAACAAGTTAGTCTATCCGTATTCCGCAAATGATTTCAAGTATTAGACCCTACTCCCCTTTTCATGTTAGGGACAGACATCTTTAGTTAATAGCTTACCAAGAAAGCAAAGCATAGAATCAGTATAGCGGGAAGCAGAACAGCACAGGCACTGGCCGGCCCTTCTCAAATTGTTTTTAACGAAGCTCCGACATAGTTTCATTCAGATTGCTCCCTAGCCTAAGAAATATTTTGTTTTCATCAGTTGTACTTCCTGAGCCTACGACGATACCCGAACCAAGTGCCGAGCCTGAAATCACGGAGGAACCCACTACTAAACCTGAATCGACCACTGTTGAATTCGACACTTCAGTACCAACTACCGAGTCCACAACTACACCAGAAGAACCCACAACTGAACCCGACAGCTGGTGGACGACTCCCGAACCCGAGGCGACTACACCCGAAGAACCCACAACTGAACCCGACAGCTCGACGACTCCCGAACCAAGTACAACGCCTGAGTCGATTACGGGCTTGAACCGACTACTATATCTACAGACCTTTGGCCATAGACTCTGACTTAAAGTTTTCTTTTATGTTGTTTTACCATATATAGTCAGTTAGGCTATATAAATGCATTAGGAAGGCGTGTGGTGATTGTATGGTTTTATTCCTGGTTATTTTGTTATCTTTTTAACTGCAGTATGGTTAGCTATAGTCCAGTGCCTCGACCCCTCTTCTCGTTTTTTTTTTTTACTTCTGGTATCACTGAGCATGTGCAAGCAAGCTACAGCGGTTAATTCCCTCGACCCTCTTCTCGGCGCCACCGAAAGTAAAGGAAAAAAGCGAGAGGAGCGGTCGAGGGAGTAGTGATGGTTATGGGCGAGGCATGACATCGTGTCTGGCATCCTATAAAATAAAGCATATTATAGCAGTCTTTGGAAAACGTGTCTTTTTCAATATAGACTTTTCAGTTACAGCTGCTGGCCAAGATTTCTATCCCTCGGCTCCCCCATTCTATGTTTCCATTTTTATGTTAGGACCCATTCATTGTTGAACTATGGCCACAATCAGCGCGCGGTGAAACGATGACTAGACTTAAGCCGTGGTTACACCACATATCGTTATATTATTACCGCGTGTTCGCAGTTCTACTCTACTACTACTCTGCAGCCACGCCGTTCTACCGTTGTAAAAAAAGAGCCTGGAACTCGGTTCGTTGTGTTTCCACCTAGTGAGCCCTCGTCGTCGTCGGCGTCGTCGTCGTCATCATCATCATCATCATCATCGTACGTAATATGTTTGCTTTCCGCTAAATAATATACCTTATAGCAGGACTTTATTACACCTGACTCGTCCCCAGTCGTCTCTCTTGTCTCCTTTGTTGGGAGTCGCAAGACGCGGGGGATGCTGGGAAGGAGGAAAGCGAAGAAGAGAAACGACTGGCAGATCGTGAGTCGAAAAGTTGTGCCAAGAGTCGAAAAGTTGCGCGAGGCCGTTTATCTTCGATTATTTATTTTCCATGCACTCAGAGTTGTGGAATGGTGTAGTTGACGAAGTTTCAGTGATGTCTGGCCGTTAGAAAGACATTTTCTACGGTGTATTTAATAGAACATCAGCGAACCGGTCAAGACGCTAGCTAAAGTCGAGTTACTCGCGATGTTTACAACCCTTCGACGACATAAGCTTACAAGCAGAAACGCGCTCTGAACATTTGAAGAGAGGAAGTATGATTTTGTATTTATTGAGAGGTATGGATCCCTAAATTAAACCTTAATTTTGTATTACAATATTGATGTGTCGTCGTGTAAGTGTGCGAGTCATTTTCTCTGTGTGGTTTGAGTGCCACGAATGCTACGTAATTTATATTCCTGGCCGGGTTTTGCAATATTAGCTGAGCCGCTCGTTTCCAGAATAAATTTGCACGGCAAAGGCTACAACTTTTCGGCAGTAAGTTCATTGAGAGATATAAAGGCATGAAGTGCGGATCCTTGAAAATATGAGATTTAAATTTAGCTGTCAAGATCAGTTTGACCCCTTGGCCCAAATAATCACAACACTTCCACAGGAAACTGTAGGACACCACAGAGCGAAAGGAAACAGACGTTTGACGTAGCTTTCAGTTGAAGTTTGACTTTCTCGTGCAAATGAGAAATAAATACAAGTCCGTAGACACTTAAGGGAAGTATTTTGGAAATGATCTTGTTAGTCTGAGGTCTCTGTACCAGAAGTAAACGGCAATCGTCGTAGAACTGCGTAGAAGAGTTGTGTGGTGTGCAAATAAGACTTTGACGGTAAACAAAACCTCGCGATTGTTTACGGCAGAGCATATTTTAGCTTCAAAGGGTGGCGGAAAGCATTCTCTTTTAATAGCGCCTATTTCATCAAAACGCCGCCATTACTCTGTCCGCCATCTTGGAAACAGGATCTGCCAGTCGTCTCCCGCCTTTCCTCCTTCCCATCACCCCTTGCGCTCCCCTCGCCGCGCTAAATATTAACAGGAGACAAGATAGACGACTTGGGACGAGTCAGTTATTACACTATTTCCAGTTACAATCAAGATAAAAGAAGTAAAAAATCCACTTTAACCTTATTCTGCCTGGGCTTTTTTTTATCTCGAAAAGTATTGACGCTATGAAAATGAAATTTACATGGTGTGTAAAGCATCCAAAAATGTTTATTTTAGTAGCAGTCACGTGTAAATTATGACGTCATACACGCCATAATGACGTCATACATTTAAAAAATCCGCCATTTTGAATCCAAAATCAGGGATTTCTGAATTGTTCAGAAATGTCAGAAAATCTCCAAATTTGATTTGAAAAAATCATGAAAAATATAGAGATGCTAAATGGCAAAGATTTGGAAGGATTTCATCGTTAAAAGCAAAAAAGTTCATGAAAACTGAAAATTAAGCTAAAAAATCAACAAATGTGGGTAAAACGATCTGTATCTCGAAAAGTATTTGTGCTATAAAAATGAAACTTATGTGATGTATAAAGAATTCAAACATGTTTACTAGTTTTAGTGACAATCACGAATCAATTATGATATCATATCACGCCAAAATAACCAAATTCAGGAGCCAAGGGGCTCCTGCCAAATTTGATTTGAAAAAATCGAAAACAATATAAGGTGTAAAAATTGCAAAGATTTTGGAACAAACTCTTCGTAAAAAGCAGAAATCTCATGAAACCGAAAATTAAGCTGAAAATAGCAAATGTGGGTAAAACGGCCTGTCAAAACTTGGTTGCCATGGAAACGTAAAATCACGTGATCAAAAAAATGACACACCAAAATGTTCCCAGATAATTTTTAGGAAAAGTCATAAAGTTTCGCTTTCGCTATGATTCCTTGAATACTTTGAAATCAGCGCGGGCACTTTCAAGTATACATCAGAATGAATCACTGGAATGAATCAATCGGAAAGATAAAGATGCATGTTCTCGATGTGTTTATTGTTCCTTTATCTTACTGTTGGTTCAACGGAATGTGATTTTATCAATTTTGGACTGCTGAGGACCGGCCCAAGGTCAAAACAACTTGAGATAAAACCGAACTGTCTCGAAACTGTCAGAGTTTCAGAACAATCCCCGGAATGTGTGGCTCCTTAGGCGTTGAAATGTCATCGATATTCTCCGCACGTATCGAGTGGTTAGGGTAATAAAATGCGTCCTGACCCGTTTGAGTACGTATTTATAGGCTTCTCCCAGTGTGAAACCGTAGCGCAATTCACTTGAAACAGGAACTCGAAAACAACTGGTTTAAAAAAAAGTGACACTACAAAAGAGAGCAGTTCAAAATTTGCCGTATGTACGATGAAGAAGATCCTGCTGATTATCTTGTTACTGGCCGTTATTCTCGCTGTTAGTGCAAGACGATCGAGGAAAAAGGGAAAGCACGGACCGCACGGACCGCACGGACCAAAGAAACCAATAGGTAAGGACAGTGTTCTGACGTCCCTAGCCTTACTGATCATGACTATCCCACTATCCGATGCCGAAGCTTTTCTTCACTTCACCATTTGTCCAATCACGACATGTTCATTTAAAAATGACTTAAACTGTGCAGGCGTACACCGCTACAGGAAAGCGCATTGAAATAGGCCCAAATTCTGGTCAACGAATGAAAATTATTTATTTCATGCGAAATGCAAAATACGATCGAGGAAGATTGGAAAAAAAACCCTGAAAGAACTCAGTAACGAATCCTTTTCTTTCAACGTTTGCCCCCATATATATATATATATATATATATATATATATAATATATATATATATATATAGGTACAGTAACTTTGAAAAGAGCAACAGCGCTACATTTGAAATCTCTAATCAAAGTAGGAATATAATTAATAATAGTTATTTAAATCGTCGATGATTGCGTAATCATTTTGAAGTCTGGTTTTGGGCTAAGTTTATCTAAACAGAGAAGTTTCCAGGCCGTGTAAGTTCTTTGTATCTTGAAATCCGCACTAGACCAAGTATTTACGATGTAAAGTCCAAACTAAATCACCTTACTTATTGCGCCACAGTGGAATTTATCACAGTGTTTTTTTTAATCACGTCACTAACACTTGGCTTGGAACAGAGAGAGTTATTACATTAGTTTCCGACCAGTGGGAGGAAGACCAAAAGGTCATGGGTTCGACTCCCGTCGGGGACTCAGATGTTTTCTTTGTCCCACACTCGTGACTGAAATAACATCTTTCTCATAGTACTTATTATTGAAACCTGAACAAAATAGACGGACAAAATAGCAATACTACTACTAAAAATAGTAATAATAACAGTAATAAATGTGGCGACAAACCAACTTGTTTCAAGTGTCCATTATACTGATACCCGAGAGTTATCAATTTTTGGCAGGAATAAGGCACGCATGTTTATTTTGAGACAATGCGATGACTGATTTCATTCATCAACACTGAAGGGTGGGTGTCTGTTTTGTGTGTACTGCGCTTGCGCAGTCAACACTATGCACTTATACTGTAAAATTGTAAACAAAAGAAATGTTAACAAAAGAAATGTTAACAATGCTCTATTGTTAACATCAAATCGATAAACAAACCACAGACAATCGATCAAATCAATAACAAACCACGGTTTCCGAATTTTAATGGCTGGCGCTTCGATACCATACACAATAATGTAAATCAAGTCGATACAATAGCAATGAATCAAGCCTTCGATAAAATGCGCAATAAATCAAGCCTTCGATACGAAATCCTCCCTTCGACGCGATCGCAATGAATAATAATAATAACTAATTTATATAGCGCTTATTCATCGCTGTTCTAAGCGCTTACAAAGTATAATGGATAAAAACTAATGAATCAAGCCTTCGATAGGATACCCAATAAATCTAGCGTTCGATGCGATCAAAATGAATCAAGCCTTTGATAAAATACGGGATAAATCTAACCTTCGATACGATCGCAATGTTTCAAGCCTTCAATAAGATACGCGATAAATCTAACCTTTGATACAATACATGCATACATACATCGATCACAATGAATGAAGCCTTCGGAAAGATGCAATGATCTAGCCTTTGATACGATACGCAATGAATCAAGCCTTCGATAAGTTACGCGATAAATCTAGCCTGCGAGCAAGCTCTCTTGGCGTAGGGAAAATAGAAAGAGCGGGGGAAAGAGAGCTTGCACTTATGTCTCAGAAATTTTGAATGCCGCCCCTCAAAACCCCCCGCCGTTTCCAGCTGTTTGAGCTGTCAAAATTTGGTCAATTGAAACTTCGTGGTCGTCTCAATTTTCTACGTAACGCAATGCCTTGTATTCGATCTCACACGCTCGAAAGTCGTTTCTCGAAAATTACTAAACGGATCGAATCGAAAAACATCTCTATCGAAAGGGGTTTCAAAGCGCAGGACAGCTAGAATATTTGTTTCCCCGTTTGTTAGAAATTCCGCTCTGAAATTTCTGTTGCAAGATTTTTGCATATTTAATTACAAAAGCCAGTGTGTAGTTAGACTGCGAGCAGTCGGTCTTTTCTCCTCAGATCTTTGGCGCGAGCGGAAATGTATAATTATGCAAATTATCTAGCGGATCGTTTTCTGTACTTGCCAGTAAGTTTTACCCTGGTTCTGTCAACACGTTTAAAACATGAACATTATTGCTTGTTTATACATTGGACCTTCGGTCCCATCGATTTGGCAACGGATCGTAGATAAAACATTTGACACATACGCCATTGACACGCGAGGTGTCACTTGCGAGTATATGCCGGCTTATTGACTCTCGCGAGAAACGAGACACGTCTCGCGAGAACGAGACGAGACTCGCGAGAAACGAGACGAGACGGTGTTGTCTATAAGATTCCATGTGAATGCGGCAAAGTATATATCGGTGAAACAGCGATATCGATGCGTGAAAGAATAAAGGAACACGACAGAGACATGCAGCTTGCAGGTACTCAGAACTCCGCAGTTTCGGAATATGCCAAAGAGACTGGGCACCTTCCTATTCTCGGTTTTCACTGTCACGCCATAAATAAATAAAAATAAAAACCGTTCAATGAATGAAGTCAAGGAATTGACATGTCATAGATAATGAATAAATAAGGAATCAGTCCAAGTCTCAGGTCTGTGCGGTATTCCGTACTCGAGTTATTTGTCCAAATGTTCCACACAAATTTATAGAGCTCAGTATGGAAACGCCATGTTGGAGTCCCTCTGGTCAAGTAGTCTCCACACTTTAATTTAACATTACTTTGTTCTTTTTGGTTTTAACTTGGCTTGTGAAGTCAGTCACTATCTCAAAATAATGAATTGATACTTTTTTCTTCAAGCTTAACATAACTGATCAGTTTTGAAAAAAAAAAATTATCAATACAGTTCAATTCACATTCCTCAAGTCTTACAACTCTGTTTCTGTAAATTACATTCTTCATATTTATTAAGATTAGATAAATAATAAATTTATCTGGAAAGTAAAATTAACACAGTTTGTTATGATGTGAATTTATTTTTTATACACCCTTCTCAGTTTCTTCCCTTCTATCCCCACCATCCTTTCCAAGCTGGCTAGTGTATTTTGAGTAAATCATATTTAGTGACAAAGACTTTACCACTTCCAAATGATAAATCAACCTAGGGAAAACCTTGCAGTACACACATGTACGCGTTGCGTACCTATTTTTCATGTCTGTCGTATACCGTAAAAGCTCTATGAAGCCCCCGGGGGGCTTAGTTAATTTTATGCCTCAAAAAGGGGGGGGGGGGCTATTAGAGAGTGGGGCTTAATAGAGAGGGGGGGGGCTTATTTCAAATCATAAATTTTCGAGATATTCACATTAATTTTTTAAACTTTACTATTACACCACTAACTAAAAACAGCACAAGAAATGGGCTATGTATGAAACGTCTTACGAAATGCAACGTCATTTTTACCCTAACTCAACAATAGTTCTGGAAATTAAAGACCACGTTTCAATACAAAGTAACGGAAACGCCAAAAAATATTGCTGAAATGTCATTTTACATCAGCCTGAAGGACGCGGGGGGTGGGGGGGGGGGGGGCTTATTACAAAATCTGACTTCCAAAGGGGGGCTGACGCACTTTAGGTCCCGTCACGCAATCTCTTCTCCCGAGGAAAGATTGTGTGAGCAGCCCAAAGAGTGACTAGTCTGCGTCGGAGGCTATTATTTCAAACCAAGTTAGAACGCATTCTCGACCATATACCTTCGCTGGACACAGCGGCAAAATGACTGCGCGTGCGCCAACCTGCTCACTCATTTCCATACAAACATAATGGCGGCAATTCAAAATTCCCGGAATTTGTTTTCATTTCGCGTGGATAAGGCCGTCACGGAACAGATAAGGTTTTTACCTTGAAAACAATTCCGAGAGAGACTCTTCTTTCACATATCTTTTTTAGCAAACTAATTATCTTTTCCACAATAGTGAATTTATCGCTCGAAGTCGAGCGATCGTAAGTGAAACACGAAAAACATAGCTCAAAGAGTGGCGGGAAAATGGCATTCAGGTTAACTCCCGCCTTAACATGGGTTTAATGGAAATATCTCGTTCACGTTTCAAGCAATCCAAAAACTCTATGCTCAAAACATGAATCTATGTTATGGGGTGTTTTGTAAATTTTTGGTGATTTTGGGGTATTTTTGGGAGGAAATAGTTTTCTCAAAGGAGTTGTAAAATTTAGGGAAATAATAAATATTGAAGATTTAATGTAGTTTTAAAATTAGAATTTGGAGTTAAAAATTAGTAGATGGACACCAATAGGTGTTCCAAAAATCATTTTCTTTCTTCTATCCCTTCTTTAAACCTCTTAAAATTCCATTGAAATTCAGGTGTACCCCCGCCTTAACCCCGGGATTAACCAATGTTCGTTTGAAACGCATGCGTTTTCGCCAATCGCCTACACGTCATGTCCACTCTAAACGATGAAAAACGCTCTTCTTTTTCATCGGAAAAGGAGACTTTTGAAAGCGAAT
Organism: Desmophyllum pertusum; assembly: GCA_029204205.1. Taxonomy (NCBI): domain Eukaryota; kingdom Metazoa; phylum Cnidaria; class Anthozoa; order Scleractinia; family Caryophylliidae; genus Desmophyllum; species Desmophyllum pertusum. The sequence continues at coordinate 2,101,668 of MU825405.1, read as the reverse complement.
GACTGATATTTTGTGCTTTTTTTAATTCTTTCACTGCCAGCCTGCTCATTAACGAATTGCAAGAAATGTTATTCTAATCAATATTCATGTGACGAGTGTGACCATGGCTTCGTCAGGGTACGAGTGTCCTTCGAGTATGTCTGCTGGAAGAGCTGCCTTCCTGGTTATCAGAAAGTCAAAGGAACATGCGTAAAGAACAAGGTTTGGATGAAGTATTGATTGGCTTTGCTGGAGATTACCCACAAGCTTTAGTTTGTATTGATTACGTGCGCGCCCGAGTTACCTGTGTGACTACTGATTATAGTCTGGTTCCAGGACTGTCTGGTTCATATAGTCGACAAAATGACACTAGCTATAGGGCACTTCGGGCTGGTAGAAGGGTGTCCATCTTAGTCCATCCAAAGTGATGATATCTCTTTAGCAATAGGGCGGGGGGAGGGGCTCCCATATAAAAGTAACGGGGGTAATCGTCGTATATGTACCATTTCGGGGTTAAGATTTGTGGTGCGTTTGGTACTGCTTAGGGTGTTTATATCTAAAATAACCAACGTCAGAGTTATCCCGGTGACCTTTTAGGGTATTGAGACGAAAAAAAAAATTGACAGGAACTTGTTATGTCTTAGAATTTGTCTTTTAAGTGTGAAAATGAATTCAAGCCACACCCACATGTACAAAGAGATTCTGGTACCATTTAGGAGTTCCTTTCAAGAGTCCCCTAGCCCCTTCGCCCTAGCCACAAGGTACAGAGTAGTTCAATTTGATCGTACAACTCGCTTCGAACGTCTTACAAACGACATAAATGTCCTAGCGTTACACGAGCGTTACAGGACAAATATTCCTCGCCAAATTGTTGTGATTCATGTTTGGCTTCATTAGTTACAAGCATTACCGTTTGACAATAGAACACCAATAAAGATCAGCTCAACATGTTTATCAGTATATACAGTTAAAAGTTGTAGTTATTTTTTACGAACGTGGCAAATGCTGAAAAATCCTTTATAATGTTTTTCAAATTTTCTCATAGACTACAATCAAACTGATATATTACCATCTTTTAGAGTGCGCCCGAAATTGCAAGGACATGTGAAGGTTATTCTGCTCCGTATGTGAACCTGGACATTCGCTTCACAAAGGCTTTACTGGTCTGGGTCGCTGTTTGAAGAAGAAATGTCCCCCAGGATACAAAACAGAGGTGAACCCCATGGGTGGAAACAGATGTGCCAGACGTAAGTATCTAAGGTTGTGTTCTTTATATTCCGAGAAAACAAACCTACATGTACGTCATCACGCGCGTATCGTGTCCCTGCGAGCGAGAGTTCAAACATTACGTACTTGTGACGTAGCACTAGGGGAACCGTGTCGTGGCTCTTCCTGATCAGTGACCTCTCTCTAAGGCGGACATCCTCGGGACCAGCTCTAGCCCTTCGCCTTAGAGAGTCCGAGAGTTTAGAGAGAGAGTTTAGTTTCAGACAAGCAAGTGAAATTCGGCTAGGACCAGCCACATGAGCCAACCATGTCCGCCTTACAGTGGTGTCCGCTTGGAGAGTTGACTGTATACATATATGACGTCACCGAAGGCGAATTCGCGGTCAACTAAGGCCTGCATGGGAAAACGAAAAAACTAGACGGCAAGACTAAGACGATACCCAAGTAGTGTAGCCTATACGATGATCAATGGCTCTTCAGAGCAAGTGGTTGTCCAGATGCAAAATTGGCTTTTTACACTGAGCATACCATTCAGTGATTGGAAAAACTTTGCCTCACCATCTAACCCTTCACCCTTAGCCTGAAAAGAAATCATCCTTTTCCTCTCACATATATGCAGTACACTTTTAGTTGCAGTTATTTCCACTAACGTATCAAATTGTTTTTTTCGACTATAATCAAACTGATCTTTTACAACTTTTTAGAGTGCGCCCGAAATTGCAAGACATGTCAAGGTTATTCCTGCTCCGTATGTGAATCTGGATATTCGCTTTACAAAGGCTTTACTGGTCTGGGTCGCTGTTTGAACAAATGTCCCCCAGGATACAAAACAGAGGTGAACCCCATGGTGGAGACAGATGTGTCAGACGTAAGTATCTAAGGTTGTGTTCCGCTTTACATTCTGAGATGAGGAAACAGACCTTCGTCATTATATGGCAAACTGGTCCATGATGTTGAACCTCTCTACAACGGCCACCCTGGGACGAAATTAACTGGCCGTGTAGACAAGTGGCCGTTGCAGGGAGGTTTCAATAAGAGTGAAAAGTATGGATAGACGTACGATTGGGACGAAAGATCCTGGCCGTTGTGGAGAGGTGGCCGCTATAGAGAGGTGGCCGCTAGTGGAGGTTCGACTGTATACCCAAATTGTGTAGCCTGCGATGATGGCGAGCAAGTGGCTGTCCAGATGCAAACCAGCTTTCTGCCGATTGCAAAAACTTTGCTTCACCACCCATCCCTTCACCGGCACAACCTAAAAAGAAATAATTTTTCCTCTCGCAAATGAAGTACACATTAATTGCACTGAGCGATATTTTTACGAACGTGTAAATGCTGAAAAATCCTCTCTAATGTTTTCAAATTTTCTTATAGACTATAATCAACTGATGTATTACCATTTTTTAGAGTGCCACTCCAAATTGCAAGACATGCCGAGGTAGGTTTTTTCTGCTCCGTATGTGAACATGGATATTCGCTTCACAAAGGCTTTACTGGACTGGGTCGCTGCTGGAAGAAATGTCCCCCAGGATACAAAACAGAGGTGAACCCCATGGGTGGAAACAAATGTGTCAGACGTAAGTACTTGGAATTTCATGCACAATTTACATTATTTACAGTCCCTCGTAGCTATCTTTCAGATTTCATCTACAACCACAGTTTGGGGTGTTCCTTGGCTATTAATATTAGCCGCTCAAGCATGACCCGAAAAATGATAATTTTTAGGACAACTGCTTCTGGGCGGCATCATATTCTCTTGTAAAGTAAGCAGATTAATATAAGGAATTTATTGTGTTGGGTGTGTAGAAGAAGTGCCAGTGGCGGCCTGCGAGTCGGTCATCCTGATAGATGGTCGGGGACATCCTGGAAGTGTGACAGAATGCCAGCCTGAACTTTACAAACGTTAGGTCAGAAGGACATGGCAGCAACAAGACTTATGCTTCTCTCACTTGTCCATCGTATACGTTCCAAAGACTGTAGCAGGTGTTGGCGAATGCCATAGGTAAGAGAAAGTAAAAACAATAAAACGTGATCATTTTGATCCCCAATGGTTACAATTGATTTGGCCAGAATTCCTGATCCATATTCCATATTCCGCAATTGAATTCAAGTAGTAAACCCTATCCCCTTTTTCCGTTACATGTTTTTTAGGGACCGCCGGTGCCACGTTTAAATCTCCAGTAATAGCTTACCAGGGAAGTCAAAGCATAGGATCAGCATAGGTGGAAGCAGAACAGCGCATACCTATTTGCCAGCCCTCCCTCAATTGTTTTATAACCAACTAGAACATATTCATTTTCATTTTGACTGCTCCCTATAAGTTAATTATTTTTGTTTTCCATCAGGTGTACTTCCCGAGCCTACGAACGACACCCGAACCAAGTTGCCGAGCCTGCAACCCACAGGAGGAACCCACGACTGAACCCGACAGCTGGTGAACGACTCGAGTAACCTAGGCGACTTACACCATAAGACCTACAACTGGAACCCGACGAGCTCGATGACCTCCCGAACCAACTACCACTCCTGAACCGATTACGGAGCCTGAACCGACTACTATATCTAAAGACTTTTTTGTCGCATAAACTTTGACTTTGCTTTCTCCGTTTTTTCTTTTAATTGTTTTACCATATATAGTCAGTTAGGCTACACAAATGTATTATGGCAGGCGTTTGATGACTGTATGGTTTTGTTTCTGATTATTTCGGTATTTTGTTAACTTCAGTATTATATTTTTATAGCTATAATTATATAATCGCAATCCCTCGAACTTTTTTCTCGCTTTTTTTTCCGCCAGTAGCGCGGAGAAGAGGGTAGAGAGTCTACGTGTAGCATGTACATACAAGGACCTTACATATAGGTCCCCTCTATCTTCTTCTCGGCACCACCTGAATAAAAATAGCCAGAAGAGCGCTCGAGGGACGTTGACTTAAGCAATAGGACGACACTTTCCTATGGTTTTACCGGCGCAATACACCCACGCGGGATGTTTGTGAGAAGCACGTAGAAACGCTTTGTAACGGCTCGTGATTTACAAGCTTTTCTAGTGTTCTCGCGACATCCTCAGTGGGTTTCGTTTGCGCCGGTAAACCCATAGAAAATGTGGTCTACTGATTTTATGAAATAACTATGGAAAAGATTTGTCAAAGAGAGAACTAAATGTATTCTATTATCGTAGATCAAGTTGCTTATTCTCATTACATTCCTGAAATAGGTGGAGAAACCAATCACAGCGGCTGAAAGAATGAAAACACCAAAATTCAGATTCACGGAAAAATACCCGCCACGGACATAAGCGCTAAAATAATTGCGGGTAAAGCTTGAATTGTCATTCAGGTGAAAAGTGAAAAAGTTCATGGAGCGAATAGCAAAAAAATCTAAGTCAATGATTGAAGGGCTGGCTCCTGCCTAATTTGATGTTGAGAAAATCAAAATCAATAGACATCCGATCGTGTGTAATCTTAAATTGGCAAAGGACTTTTTGTGAAGAAACTCTTCGTACAAAAGCGGAAATCTCATGAAGCTGAAAATACGGCAAATTTGGGTAAAACGGCCTGTCACCTTGGTTGCCATGGAAACCTCTCAATCACGTTGATCAAACAATTAACACACCAAAAATGTTCCCATAATAATGTTTACGAAAAGTTCATAATGGTTCGCATTGATTGCCTTGAATACTTGTGAAACAAGAGAGGATATCCTCTCTTTTTTTAAATCAACGTTCGCACTTTCTGCCCCAATCCCCCCGCCCAGGCAGAATAGGGTTAATTTTCTTAAAGTTGTCATGTAAACCAGTACATTGAGTATGCCGGGGTGTTCCATGTTCCTGTTTTACATACACCAAAGGTTTACATACACCCTCGCATCACGGCTTGACTGAAAACAGATAGATCTCCAACCGAGAGTGGCCTGGGTTGTCGGGGAAAGTTTGAAAAATGAAAAGTCACGTATGCGTTTGCGATATTTAGTGGATATATTAGTACTATTATTGCCTTAGGGATTGAATGTGCAGACTTTTATCCGTGGTTCGCATGGCTCTCGCAGTGTGACTCACATGGCTCGCTGGCTCGCACATTAGTACGACCCTCAGAATCTAACTGTCTCGAAACTGGTCAGAGTTTCAGAACAATCCCCATACTGTGTGGGCTCCTTAGGCGTTGAAATGTCAACGCTTATATTCCCAGATATTCCCTCCGCCACGTATCGATATTTGGTTAGGGTAGTAAAATGCGTCCTTGACCCGTTGAGTACGTCTTTATTATAGCTTCTCCCAGTGTGATCCGTAGAGGCAATTCACTTGAAACAGGAAACTCGAAAACAACTGGTTAAAAGGCAGTGACACTAGACAAAAGAGTAGCAGTTCAATAATTTGCCGTATGTACGATGAAGAGAATTCTGTCCTGATTATCTTTTTACTGCTGGCCGTTATTCTCGCTGTTAGTGCTAGAAGGACGATCGATGAAACCAGGAAAGCACGGACCGCACGGACCAAATAAACCAAAAAGTAAGGACAGTGTTCTGGCATCCCTAGCCTTATGATATCATGCGAAGCTTTTCTTCACTTCGCCATTTGTCCAATCACGACATGTTCATTTTAAAAATGACTTGAACTGTGCAGAGACGTACACCGCTACAGGAAAGTGCGTTGAAATAGGCCCAAATTCTGGTCTCTTGGGGGGCCAACGAATGAAAATTATTTCTTTCATGCGAAATGCTAAATACCGTGTCTAGGAAGATTGAAAAAAAAAGAACTCAGTAACGAATCCGATTCTTCCAACGTTTGTCCCCATATATTTATATCATATATAATAGGTTACATTAACTTTGAAAAGAAGAACGACGCTCGTCGATGATTGCGTAACTCATTTTGAAGTATGGTTTTTGGCTAAGTTTATCTAAACGGAGAGAGTTTCGCAGTCCCGTGTAAGTTCCTTTATCTTGAATCCCGCATTAGACCAAGTAATTACGATGAAAAGTCTGGTTCATATACATGTAGTCGACAAAATGACACTCGTCGAGACCTACCTCCGACACTAGGGCACTTCAGCTGGTAGAAGGGGTGTAAAAGCTTAACACAGTGGGATCATATCGCTTAAGCTATAGGGTGGCGGGGGGGGGGGGGGGGGTGCTCCCATATAAAAGTAACGGGAGTGTTCGTCGTACATGTAACCATTTCGGGGTTAATATTTTTGGTGGTGCGTTTGGTACTGCTTAATGTGTTTATAATTAAAATAACCAAGCGTCCAGAGTCATCCCAGAGTACCTTTTTTAGGGAATGGAATACAAAAAAAAAAAAATGACCAGGAACTTGTTTATGTCTTAGAATTGGTCTTTTAAATTAGTTAGGAAGGGGTGATAAAATGAATTCGAGCCGACACCCACAAAACGGAGATTCTGGTACCGTTGTTAGTTTAGGAGTTTCCTATATCAAAAGAGGTCCCCCTAGCCCCTTCTCGCGTCGCCCATCGCCCTAGCCACAATGGGATACAGAGTAGTTCGATTTGAACCGTAACAACAAAACCCTCGCTTGCTCGAAGGAACGTCTTACAAACGCCGACAATAAATTATTTGGTGTCCCTAGCATCATACACTAACGGTACAGGACAAATATACCTCAACCGCGTCCCAAAATTTATGTGATTCATGGTTGGCTTCTTTAGTTACAGATTAACCATTATACCGGTTTGACAATAGAACACCAATAAAGATCAGCACACACACCCATGTTGTACCAGTATATTAGCAGGTTAAAAAAGTTGTGGTTATTTTTAAACGAACGTGCAAATGCTGAATGAAATTATTTAGCAGTCTTTATAATGTTTTTCAAATTTGCTCATAGACCATAATCAAACTGATAGTATTATCATTTTTTAGAGTGCAAACCTAATTGCAAGACATGCCAAGGTAGGTTTTTTTCTGCCTCCGTAGTGTGAACATGGAAATTCGTCTTTTACAAAGGCTTTAACTGACTGGGTCGCTGCAATCAAGAAATGTCCCCCCAGGATACAAAACAGGAGGTGAAAACCCCCCCCATGGGTGGAGACAAAATGTGTCCAAAGATACTAATATAGAAGATTTTGTGTTCTTTATATTCTGAGAAAACAAACCTACATGTACGTCATCAACGCAACACGGCGCCGTATCGTGTCCCTCTGCCCAAAAACCGGAGCGAGAGTCCAAACATTACGTACCTTTGATGTATGCACTAACGGAACCGTGTCGTGTCTGCCTTCTTGGTCGTTTCAGTGGACTCTCTCTACTCTCTCTAAGGTCGGGACATCCTCGGACCCAGCTCTAGCCCTGTCGCTCTTAAAAAGGCGTCCGGGAGTTTAGAGAGAGAGAGTTTAGTTTCAGACTAGACTGTTCACAGTCCCTCTATTTTTTGCGCTGAAATCGTCGTGCTGTCACGATCGATCGTGGAGCCGCCATCTTGGATTATTTGGCGAGCGAAATCTGGGGAGAGGACAAAACTCCCCTGGGTACGGGGGGCGGGGCGTCAAATAATCCAAGATGGCGGCTCCACGATCGATCGTGACAGCGCGACGATTTCAGCGCAAAAAAATAGAGGGACTGTGAACAGTCTAGTTTCAGACAAACAAGTGAAATTCGGCTGGGAACCAGCCACATGAGCCAATCATGTCCGCCTTACAGTGGTGTCCGCGTGGATGGAGAGTTGACTTGTATACATATATGACGTCAAAAACCGAAGGCGAATATTCGGCGTGTCAACTTGTAGGCCTGCAAGGGAAAACGAAAAAACTAGATACGGCAAGACTAAAACGATACCCAAGTTAGTGTAGCCTATAACGCGATGATTCAATGGATCTTCCGATCAAGGCGGGAGTTGTCCCAGTTGCAAACGTGGCTTTTTAACAACTGAGCTTTTTTCGATTGATTGGTCAAAACTTGTTTCCATCGCCATCTAACCCTTCATTCACAAACCCCTTTTTGCCTGAAAAGTAAATCATCCTTTTCCTCTCATAATATATGCAGTATCACACTTTAATATTGTAGTTTTATTTTCACTAAACGTATACAATTGTGTTTTTTTTTTTATTTTTTTTTTTTTCGGCGACTATAATCAAACTGATCTTTTACACATTTGTTTAGAGTGCGGGGGCGCCCTAAATCTTGCACAAGAGCATGTTATGAATTCCTGACTTATCCGTATGTGGAACCTGGACAATTCGCTTTCACAAAGGCGTTTAACTGGTCTGGGTCTGCTGTTTGAAGAAGAAATTGTCCCCCCTCCCAGGATACAAAACAGGAGGTGAACCCCATGGGTGGAGACAGATGTGCCAGATCGTACAGTAATTTCCTAAGGTTTGTGTTCTTTTTGATTTCGCGCGAAAACGAACCTACTTCAGGATCATCACACCGCGCTCTCGTCGTGTCCGCTGTTCGTGGTCCCTGCGAGCGCGGAGAGTATCCAAACATTACTTACTTGTGATGTAGCACTAACGGTTTGAACCCCGTGTCGTGTCCTACTTCTGTGATCGTTAAAGTGACCTCTTTTCTCTAAGGCTAAGGGCAGAGGGGACATCCTCGGGACGCTACTCTAGCCCTTCGCCTTCGGAGAGGCAATCCGGCCAAGTTTTAGAGAGAGAGTTTAGTTTCAGTGACAAACATTAAGTGAACAATTCGTTATTCGGCTGGGACCCAAGGCCACATGAAGCCAATCATTGTCCGCCTTACAGTGGTTTCCCTCTTGGCAGGAGAGTTGACTAGTGTAGACATATATAACTTTCACGCGAAGGCGAATTCCGAATTTCGCGGTCAACATGAGGCCCGTCTGCAGTGGGAAAATACATCGAATAAACTAGACGGGCAGACGAAGACGATACCCAAGTAGTTGTAGCCTATTATACCATGAATCAATGGCTCTTCAGAGCAAGCGGTTGTCCAGATGCAAAACTTGGCTTTTTACACTGAGATTTCCCGTTGGATTGGCAAAACTTTGCCTCAGCCATCTAACAAACCCTTCAGCCATCTAATAACCCTTCAACCCTTTGCCTGTAATAGAAATCAATCCTTTTCCCTCTCACATATATGGACAGTACAAACCTTTGTTGTAGTTATATGGTCCATTTTCACTAACGTATAAAAAAAAAAAAAAAAAAAAAATTTGGGGGGGGGGGGTTTTTTTTTGTTTGTTTTCGACTATAATCAAACTGATCTTTTACAACTTTTTAGAGTGCGTGCCCTGATCATTGCAAAGACATGCCAAGGGTTTTCCTGGCTTGCCGTATTTGAAACCTTTTGTGATAATTCGCTTTACACAAAAGGCTTTTACTGGTCTGGGCGCTGTTTGAAGACGAAAGTGTCCGCCCCATGGATATCAAAAACCGGAGGTGAACCCCATGGGTGGAGGACAGATCGTGTGTCAGACGTAAGTATCTAAAGTTGTGTTCCGCTTTATATTCTGAGATGAGTATAACATACCACCTTCGTCATGTATATGTCAAACTGGTCCATTTGATAGAAAAGGAGCATTCTGATGGGTGACCTTGTGCAATACGTAGCCGTTAAGAATGGACCGTTGAGGCCAAATAATTTTTTGCCTGAGATCCTTTTATAAATCGTTTTGAACAAAATAAAAACTATTTTGTAATTCAAGATAGTAGAACACATCATCCTTGTAAATGTCTTGATTACCAGACCCGGTGGAACCCTGTATGATTTCGTTTCGTTTTTTTTTTTTTTCAGTGCCCCAAAACATTCGGTCTATCGCACAGGCGGTCCACATTTTTACACTTGCAAAACAAAAAGAACGCGTGAGCAACTATATCCCCAATAACGTTACGACCCGAACATGATGGCTATCCAATAACATCTATTTCTTCTCTTCGTATTAACATCTCTAACGTCCACCGAAAACTAACTCACGCCTCAAACTGAGGCCTGAAAAAAAAAACTAGACGTAGTACAGTGAAGACTAAAACCCATATTAAAGTAGTATGAAGTATGAGTAGTATTGAAGTAGTGTAAAGCCTTGCCTGATAATGGCGAAGCAAAGTGTCTAGCCCTGATGCAAAACCAGCTTTCCTGTTGCTCGTGTTCTGCTCGATTGTGCAAAAACTTTGCTTTCATTCAAACCACCCCAAAAACACTTCACCTTCAACACGGCACAGCCCAACCTGAAATAAATAAACCTTTTTCCTCTTCGCAAATGAAATACACTTTAGTTGCACTGGTGCGATATTTTTTATTATATTACGAACGGTGGACCTGGCTGAAAAAAATAAAAAATCCTTTCTATTCCTATGTTTTTTCAAATTCTTTCTTATAGGACTATAATCAAACTGATACATACTTATCAATTTTTTAGAAGTGAAAACGAAATTCCAAAACATGCCAAGTTAGGTTTTGTACCTTGCTCCGTGTCGTGAAGCATTGATATTTCGCTTCAGCAAAGGCTTTACTTACTGGACTGCGGTCGCTGCATCCAACTAAATAGGTGCACTCCCAGAGATACAAAACAGAGGTGAACTCCCGTGGGTGGAAAAACCCAATGTGTCAGAAACGTAAGTACTATGAATTGTCATGTACACATCATTAATTTACAGTCCCTCGTAGCTATCTTTCTATTTCATCTACCAAACACAGTTTATTAATAAAAGAATACTGCTCTGGGCCGGGGGTTTGTTCAAAAGGAAAAGACGATTAAGCGTGTATTTCGATTTCTATGTTTGTAAATTTCTTCTAGTGAGGATTTCTTTCTGTGTATATTCTGTTTATATTTGTTGTCAATGTCCTTAGTTGTTTTTGTTGACTTTGAGTTTGCCTAATCTCAACCTTTACCACAATATTTAGCCCCAGAGAGAAAACACTGGGTTGGTTCCACAATGAGAAATTAAAAGCTTGATTAAAACTCTTAAATCGTAGATTAGCGTTAATAATCGGCAAATATATCGGAATAATATTTCGGCCTTTCAGAATCGAACGAGCTGGCCCGTGAGTGTTTCTTTGTCTACTTTAAAAACAGAAAAAATGATAATTTTTATGCCAGTTTCTTCTTTGGCTGGCATCATATTCTCTTTTATATAAAGTAAATAACATTAACTATAAATTATATTATTAGTTATTGTTATGTAAAATTTGCCACGTATGCGCGACTGCGAGTCCTTGGTCCTCACTAATATAGACGGGTCCGGGAACATTCTGGAAAGTGTGCCGTAATGGCCAAGCCTGATTTTTACTAATTTTCTGTCCCCAGAAGTACAGACTTTCTGCTTCTCTCGACTGTCCATCGGGATACGTTTCAAAGCACTGTATCAGGTGTTGGCGAATGCCAAAAAAGGTAAGAGAAAGATAACAAACAATAAAAGCAGTGAGTCATTTTGCATCCCCAAATTGTTACAATTGATTAGGCCAGGAATTCCGGATCCATATTCCATCTTCCGCAAAACGAATTAAATTAGTAAACCCTATAGCCCGTTTCCGTTACATGTTTCAGGGACCGGACACGTTAAATCGCCAGTAATAGCTTACCAGGGAAACAAAGCGAATAGGATCAGAATAGGCAGGAAGCAAGAAAAGCACATACCTACTAGCCAGCCCTCCTCAGTTTGTTTTTAACCAAAATGAACATAATTATTTTCATTTTGACTGCCTCCCTGTAAGTTACTTATTTTTGTTCTCATCAGTTGTACTTCCCGAGCATCCGACGACAAACGAAACAAGTACCGAGCCTGCAACCACGGAGGAACCCACGTCTGAACCCGACAGCAGCCTCCGATGGAATGCGACTCCCGAAACCAAGTAACAACCACCTGTGACTTGATGAGCCGGATATATTTTTTTTACGGGGCCCTTCTGCTTGAACCAGATTAACTATTATCTACAGACTTTTTCGCCATCATTATAATAATAAACTTTTTGACTGGTCTTTCAGCAGGTTTCCTTTTATAATGTTGGGCAAAGGTCGTGGTGCTGTGTGATTTGGTGTGTGTTTGTGTTTTGTGTTTTGCTGATTATTTGTAATGGTTTTGTTTTCTGATTATTTTGGGGTTATTTTGTTGTTTTTTTTATTTGTGTTTATTTCAGTATATGTTGGGTTTTAGCTTTATAATTATCTAATCCAATCCCTTCGAACGTTGTTGTTTTTGCTGTTCTCGCCCCTTTTTTACTCCGCCAGTAACGCCAAGAAGTGCAGATGGGTGGAAGAGTGTACGTGGGAGCAATATGTTTTTGAAGCCATGTACATACAATTAAGGGGACCTCCCTTTGCATATAGTGTTATCCTCGATCTATCTTCTCTGGTCCTGCGCCACTTTTCACTTTTAGACAAAACCCCTTTAGAAAAATAGCCAGAAGAAGAGCGTGTTTTTCGAGGGGACTAACGGTTATATGGTTTTGAGGGTGATGGGATGAATCTGATGTTATTTCGTTGTCTGGTTATCCTATAAAAATAAAAGGCGATTATTATATTAACAGGGTCTAGCTTCGAAAAAAAGTGTCTTTTTCAGTAGTATAGTCGTTTCAGTAAACAGCTTACTGGTTCAATATTTCTATCGTCCCCCTTCTTCTATGTTTCCAGTTTGATAGTTCGGAGCTTAGCTTTGACTTTAGCCCGTCGTTAGGCTTACAACCACACCACCATGCCCCATGCATTGATTTCCCAAGGATAATTTTTCCCTCGGCAAAAAATGGCCTATAAGAGGATTGAACAGGTTTACCTAGATAAGTAAAGTTACACCTGTCACCCAGGAAAGGAAACCAGGAAATGAAGTCAATGAGGTAAGTTTTGCCAGGAGGGTGGGGCGTATTGTAGGGTGAAACATCGACCGCTTTGTTGCTATGTTTGTTTTAGCCGTTTGTCTTGTTCCATTTGGTGGCGAATCTGGGAGAATTGCGGCCCCCGGATCCGGATCGCCGGCCAAGGGCCGGCCGGCCGGCGCGGACGCCGGGCTTGGATCGGGGCCCGGATTGGATTGGCGGCCCGGACCCGGGGAACGGAGATTACGGATAGGATTGGCTTTTTTCTTTGATAGCATGATTTGAAACGTGACGGATTCGGACGGGCGGATTCGGATCGGATGGATTTACGGATTCCGGAGATGATCCGGATCAGGGCCAGGCGGATTTCCCGGCGGATTGGATCGGTGCGGATGGATGGGATTGATTGTTACGGCCGGATCGGCGGGCGGATGATTGTAATTGAATTCGGAATCCGGGAATGAATCGGCGGATTTTGTCTGTCTTTTCTGATCGATTGATGATATGTGATTGATGTGATGACTTGAAGATGTTATTGAACCTGGATCACACAAAATTAAAGTTTGTTTGTTTTTTTTTTACTTTTTTAATGATTTTGAGGTTTTTTCTTGTTTATTCAATTGTCATAGCAAAAAAAAAAAGAAAAAGGAAATTTGGGGGGGAAGCGGAAAAAAGTAAAAAAAAAAAAAAAAAAGTACACATGAGTCATACCAAAAACTTCCCCAACTTCCAATTTATCCAAGACCAATAACTGAAAAGATAAAGAAAGATGATTTTTTTAAGATTATTATAGCATTAGCCAAAAGGCCTGATCAAAAAAAGCTTTGTATGGATTGTATGGAAAACACTAGAAAACTAGAAGTTAAGTGTTGCACACACAAATAAAGTTATTGATTGTTGTGAACCTCTCTTTAGTGGAATTCCTGTCGAGCTTTTTGATTTTTTTTTTTTAGTAAAGTAGCGCCATTTGATTACGTTCAGTCTTTCCAAACGCCTTTAAATTAATTAATTTTTTCTCGTTGACCTGTTCATTCCGCACCACACACACATTGCTTTGTTCATAAATTAAAACTGAAATGATCCTGAAATAACCCGCAAACCAAGCGCCGCCCCATCGCCCCAATCCAGAAAAACATTCCATTCTTTAATTTTTTTTTAAAATACTTGCACCTCTTTTCCAATCGTTAATTTATAAATTAACATTTTACAAAACAACTAACTATCGAACGTGGATGATTTGTGAAAAACATGACTGCCCATAGTTCTGTTCCAGTTTGCAGTTTTTCATGATGTAGCTTGTTTACAGACCGGTTTATCCCTTGGTATTTTTAGCTTCCTTTAGGGTCCTTTTTGGCCCGGGAAATGATTGTGTTTGTTTCAAGATCTGTTTCCGATGCCTCACACTCGATCTCGTGTTACCAATGAGCACCATGAAGTGAAAACTAAATCGCTGGCAAAACCACAGAGCAATATAGAAATATAGAAATATATTCATTGAGAAGTTGACTTTAGTTTATTGTCAAATCTAAAGCTGTGGCAAAAAATGGCCGCGCGAGATCTGGGGGAGAGACGCAGCCATTATCCCTCTCACCTATGCATTGCTTCTCGCTCGATGAACTAAGGGAAAGGGACTAATATTTTATTATTATTTATAAATAACGCAATGTAGTGATGTATTTTAAGGTTACTGTAAACCTTCGAGGGTGCCTTCCGGGAAATCTTTCCTATGCGCGTTGTTTTAGAAGAAACCCTAGAAAAACTATATATCACTGTAAAGGTAATAGAATGAAGAATCCGATAAATGCACTATTTTTGTCCATTTTTGTTCTGTTAGGCGCGCGCAAGCCTTCGAACGCAACAATGACAGTGTCTGCTTAACTGAGTTACAGGCCTTCGCGTTACCGCGGACATCAAAACAATCTGGACTATATCATTCAGGAGATAATGGGCTAACAAAGTGTGTGAGGCTTTTTCAATACTCTTATTGGTTCCCGAAAAAATCTATTTTAAAGTTAGACAATGGATATGTTTTCGATGCGTGTCACGCGCTGGGACGCCACGCGAAAAATATTTCGAATTTCGTTAAAGCCTCACACACTTTGGTGCATTAATGTCTAACAAACATTTTGGCCAAATTTCAGTAAAATCCAACAAATCTACATACCCTGTTAATTCATTTGAAGAGAGGGAATTCACACAAAAACAAATCCGGAGTTTTCGGGCAGAAAAGATTTTTGTAGTTTTCACACTTAATCAAAGCGGGTGTGAATGCGGTCATGCCGCCGACCAATAGGACACAACATAGGAATCCCCAGAGAGCCTCGTGACAAGGCCAGTCTATTGAAATTCACGGGAAACGACATTTCCATGCTTAGGGCGACAGGAGAATATTGGGGAAAGTGATGTCTGGCGCACAAAATCATCGGCAAAACCGAATCAGTGGAAAAGAAAACAACCGCAGCGGAATGCACGGGAAGAACAAAGGAGGGAAAAGGCTGGCGAAAGTGGCGTCGACGAAACTGGAATTCATCCAAAGCAAGCGTTGTTTGCGGCTATAAATGCACGCGGGTAAATTAAAGCTTTCCTTGATAACAGCCATTTCCTCTCTTTTTCTCCATAAACGGCGTACAGAAGCGTAGATTTTGGTGTCATAAATTACAAGACAAGAAACAAAGCGACGTGAAATACGAGGCGCGGGGTGAAGATTGCCGTGAAAAAACGTCACGGGGAGCTCTGCGGTTGACACATTCTAATTGCCTTATAACACTTTAGCGGATTTTTCACTTTTATCGAAAAAACACGTTTTTGTCGATAACTCGCGCGCATTTCAAGTTTTTCAAATTATTCTTTTTGTAAAATGAAGATAAACTAGTAGTCTTTAATTCGGCTTGAAAAACATTTTTTTTCAAAAAATTGTCCCTTGAAGGTTTACAGTAACCTTAAAAACAAATTAAAAAAATTTCACGTTCAACCAGTTTCTAGACTACGAGTAGTCCCTAATTTTTCTCAGATCGAGCGGGAGAGCGCGTGAAATCTATTTTTCTCGCATCGCGTCTTCTCGCAGGCGCGAGACGCGAGATTTCCACGCGCTTTGCGCGCGCGCTCTCCCGCTCGATCAGACATTCTTTTTATAGAGATATTGAAACCTGAGTGACACAATAATGTTGAGTGGGCAGATCAGCAAAAACTTTTGATCCCACTGTGAAGCACGCGGCTAGAACGGAAATGGTGGATTATTTATGTCCGGTTTCGTATTGTATAAAACTGCCAAATACTAAAGATAATCATCATTTGGCAATGTGTTGATGTCACGAAATCAACAGTTGTTAGACGATGATGACAGAGACCACAAAGTCGTCATGTTATTTTTGTTTTGTCATTGTTGAACATTTTCTTTGTATACCCACCCGGGGGGGTATTGAGATCCCTTTGTCTAATATGAAAGGAGAAGGCTCAAAACCGCATCTGGTGCTTTACGGCACACGAAAGCTCCGTTACACGAAAGCTCGTACGACCATCACGTGCCGAGATATAAACCTTCAATCAAAGAGTTTTTGTGTAAAAAAACTATTTGATTTTAAGATAGGTAACCTGGTGAAGGTCACCGGATGGACGCGCTACGAGGGCGTTTGAAAGAGAGCACATCACACCACAGGCGGACCATCCAATGTTTGAGTTGTCAGTGTTTATATTATTCAGGTCACGAACTACAGACTTACTGTGACGGTGCAATTGAGAGTTGGTTCACTAGTTTAGATTTAAGAGTCAACTTGATCTGTATGGTTCAATAAAGTTTACAATAAATGTAATTGAGTCATGTGTGGTGTTATTTTGTCATTCCGGGCTGTTTAAAAGCCTGTGATCACACGAACTTGTACGCAAGACATTCCTTCGGTTCATATTACCGATTAAACGATCGATCGATCGATTAATTGGATTGATTGATTGATTGATTGATTGATTGATTTTATTAAAAAAAAAAAAACAAGATAATATAGGCAGGTTTCAGCGGAATGTGACGATTACATTCCCTACTGCTTCTTGTTCAAAAAGATATTGTTTCTTCCCAGAGCTAGACACGCACGTCGATATAAAAACGCGGTCATGACCGGTTTAGGTGGGAGTAAGCTGAGGCTAATTCGTCGAATCCAACTTTAGTTCGGTGTTGGGAATAAGGAACAAGAACCTTTCATCATGAAGGGGCATATTTTTGGGCTTTGGTTAGTTTATGTCGCTGGTCGTGTTTGTGTCGTCACTAGCATGAGTCCAGGAAGAAAGTTCCAAGGCCTGGTTCAAAAGAGTGGAGCCGGGTAAAGGTAAAGGAGGCAACAGTAGGCCGAATAAAAGAGGTAAGCGTCATAAGGAAAATATTCAACAGCGCCAAAATAGAAATTTGACAAAGCCGTATAAAATGTCCTACTTAAAATTGGAAACAAATTCACAATTAAACAGTGCACCATAGGAAAGTACTGCTCGTTAGCTTTCATTTTAATGGTCACACATTAGGATTTCATTGACAGACTAAAAAGTTAAAACCACGAAATTTTAATTCATAACTCTAACTCCACTAGCTGAGATATTTTTCATGCGCTGTTGATCATAATAATATGGAATTAGCGCATTATAAATATAAAATCATTATTATTATTTTGAAACGTATTATTTAGACATCTAAAATCTAAATGATCTCGTTCGCAGTAGAAGACGTCGAAGACTATCGCAGTTTGCTTGCCTTCAACTCATCCGCACACTGTATTTTGAACAATGTTCGCCTTTTATATTAAGAGAAGGTGGTGGTTTTGGATCGAGATGAGCGGGGAAGGCTGAGCTGTTTCTCAGATTTGTCTCGATTCTGTTCCGGCATTTAGCCCGGAGATTTAGCCCAGTGATCAGCAGAGCGAGTTGAATAAAATTGCCCTTTGCAGTTGGGCTACGTAATAAGTAGGAAGCAAGGAAAAGGAGCAGGCATAGTCTAAAAGGTATTGGCGCTTATAGGGAAGAATATAAAAAGAGTTAGAATTTAATTCCAATTGTGGAAACGTTAAGTGTGGTGAGATTTTCAGGAAATTTAAGAGCTGTAGTTTGACAGTGTTTTGAGGGCTCTCTAGTTTCAGTGTTTTGGAAAGCTTTAATATTATCCCGGGGTTATTACTCTGTGACGTTTTCGAGCATAATTAAAAGTTGCAATATCTGTTACTTGAAAATGTGCTTTTTACGTGAACTATTTGAAGGTTTGCGTGTGCCACGAGTCGATCCTTTATCACTGCAATGTGTCAATGGTTGAGGTCACACTTGGGCAACCATCCCCTGTGGTCTCGGATATACTCATGCCACTCGCCTCCGTCTTGCCAAAGCTTTCTCTCGTCTCCTCCGCTCTTGTAATCTCTTAATTCTTGTTGCGAGAAGAATATTGGCGAGATCATGTTGCCCTCCTTTCATAGAGAAAGTAGAGAACGCAGAAATCTAAATCTCTGAGCTTTTCGGATCGCAACGATAAGAAATAAAAGAGCCACAATCGAAGCTACAACACGTTCACGATCCATGGCGGACTCACAGAGAGAGTCACGCAAGGAGAAACAAACATTCAAGGAATGTCTGCATTTATTCTCGTCTGTCTGCAACTCAACATTTGAGTGACACTCTTTGTGAAAGTCAACTAATGAGTTTTACCATAGTAAACTTTGTTTACATTTTTCTTACCATAGTTAAGGCCTTTTACGCATAGAAAACTTTCAAGTGTGACCTTAACCATTATAATTTGGTCTTCTACACTTTCTATAATTGGCGACAATTTCTCACCGATGATCCGCGATATGCTTGACGAGGTATTGATGTTTTGACAGTGCTGATTAAGACTACTCAGGTTACTCTTTAGTGAAAGCATTCCAAAACTGTAGACTGCTTGTATCATTTTAATCCACCAGGGTGCGCCAGAAACTGCACTAACTGTGCGCAAAATAGGAATTTGCCTGGAGTGCGACGATGGATTCGCCAAAATCACCTTCTCCCGCAAACGATCGAAAACAATTTGTGTTCCTTGCCACAAACAGCTATCAAACAAAAGAAAGGGCCTGGACCGAGACACCTCCAAATGCACTACAGGTGAGGACAGATATTCATATTTGTTTAGTGACTGATCATAGGGAACCCACACTCTAATTTCTAAATGCATACGTATTAATAAACTGTATATGTAAAAATGAACTTGGCCTGTTTTCTTCTTGAACTGTTACAGAGCCAAGTGGGATGGATTTTCGTCTTGAGATGTATTTTGCGCCGCGATACGATGTATTTTTTTGATATTGTCGTCGTCACGTCGACCGTTACAGAATTTCACAATGCTGTTATGTCGCTATATATCGCATTTCACCACTGTCCACGTCTAGTCCTGTTTCATGTGGTCACGCGGTTCTCATTATCGTCTCGCGTTTCATTGTTGGTTATTAATTTATTAACAGTTTTCCCGCTACTACTGTTAATATATTAATAGTCAACAATGAAACGCGAGACGATAATGACAACCGCGTGACAGCATAGACAGACATCGACAACGGTGAAAATAGTAACAGCATTGTGAAATTCTGTAACGGTCGAAGCAACGCAACGAATATCAAAAATACATCGTACCGCGGCACAAAAATACTTCTCCAATCCATCCCACTTGGCTCTGTAACAGATTCACTGAAGAAAACAGCAAGTTTATTTTTACATATACAGTTTTATTAATACGTATGCATTTACAAATTAGAGTGTGGGTTCCCTATGCCATCCGCAAAAAAAGTTCCCGCAAAAATAAATTACCGCAAAAAATTTCCGTAGAAATATTTGCTCCACTCTGGTAAATTATATACAGTCGAACCCCTATTAAGCGGACCACCCCCTGTTAAGCGGCCAGTTATCAAAGTCCCGAAACTATTGTCAGTATAATACTGTAAATAAAACCCCTATTAATCTGTCACACTTTTGGATGTCCCGATGAGGGTTCTTCTATTATTTTACCTCTATTCCAACCAATAATTTTAAAATACACGTAGTTTGGCCTTGTTTTGAAAAAAGCTGATAACAGATAAGAGTCCGAAATAGAAGGTGTCGACTGATAAAAACATTCAAACACACGTTTATTATCGTCTTGATGTGATTCCATTGTCCACTATCTTTTGATTTTCTACAACGCCTTGTGCTAATTTATGACGAGAATAAAAATCCGAGTGTTACGTTGTTACGCCACACGGTATTTATTGAGAATCTATGATCCCCTCGCCCAGCCCATGACCGATCACCTTATCAGCGCGGTCTGGGTGACTAAAAATATACTACTTTGTGTAAAAAAAGAATCCGGCACTTTTAAACGCAGTGGGAGTAAAATTCCCTACTATAATCACAAAAGCCGCATACCCCCCTCCCCCCCCCCCCCCCCCCCAAAAAAAAAACGCGTTTAGATACTACATGTAAAAACTAAAAAGGTTAATAAAATTAGCATTTCGCGAACTCGATGTAAATCAAATTCAATACAGTATTTGTCTAATCTACTTAATGGTTTTTAATGGGTAATGGTTTTTTTTTTTCAGTGCCTCTCTGTCCGAAAAAACTGCTCCACCTGTAAAGATGGAATCTGCAGTGCGTGTAACAGTGGATTTAAGTTGCGTAAAAATAAAAAACGTTGTGTCCCCTGTGGCTCTGTAAAGAAGGGTAAAAGAATCGACCATCCACAGTGTGGCTCAGGTATTTGTTTCTGTAATATGCATTGCAAACAAGCACACCCGTACAGTTGTAGTTTTTATTAACCTCCGGCCCTACGTAAAAATAACGTACTGATAACTGAACACGATTTCTCTTTATCATAATTTCATGGAAGGTGGCAAAAAATGTTATTTTGGTTGGTTTACCAAACTTCCCCTCGATAACTTTGAGAGTTTCCAAGCGGCACAAATTTGCCAGCACTGAAGAAAGTGAAGAGTTTTTTTTCAATTTAGACTTTTTCCTCATTCTCTTTTCCTTTTAGATCTTTCCCTAGCTCTTCTTTTTTCTGGCGTCTGCGTTTCTGCGTCTCGTGGGCCACTTGTTTGTTCTTGTCTATTATGGTAATGGTAATGGAATTTATATAGCGCATTTTCTGTATAAATATCCAAATGCGCTTTACAATTCAATTCAGGGGTGAGATCGGACGTCAGCTTGTAAAGGCGCCTATGGCAGCCGCTATCAGTCCATTCATGATCTCACCCCACCCACCCAACCCATGAATACATGTGAACAAGTCGGACCACAACAACCAATTATTGGTCTATATTCTCGCTTGTTTTAAAAATAGTTTTTTTGTTTTATTTTTAGATGGTTGTGGAAAAGGCTGTAAAAATTGCACAGAGGACGGAAGTTTGTATTGAATGCAAAGATAACTTTGAACTCAATCAAGACAAGAATAAATGCAAAAGGAAAAAAGTCCAAAAAGGCAAGTTCTAGTACACTGTACTGAATATTATGACCTTTTGCTCACGGATGGCGTCTTTCGTAATCCGTCTCAACCTTAACCTACCATCTATGTTACTTTTTGGTTCTTATTGGTGATTTCTAACTAGTTTAGAGCGGCTTTCAATTGAGTGTCGTAGAACGAAACCCAAGGAATTACAATGGCCAATCACAGCAAACATAAACAACACCGGCAATGAACCAATGAGAACTCGGAGCAAAGACACGTAATAACGGGCGCCAAGCGCGGGAAAACGCGTGTGACCTATGTCGCAATTGGTTTTAGTTTGCATCTGATTGGTTGAATCTTGGTTGAATAGGTGGCGCGAATCACTTTGAGGTCTCTGAATAACATCAGCGAACTGACATCGATTCGACGGCCAGTTATATCGAGCAGACCAATGGACCCCGAAAAAGATGACTCGTTACCAGTCGTCTCTTACAAGAAAATGGATGGACGCGTTTAACATGTTTCTCATAGAGACGACTGGGGACGAGTCAGGACCCGAATTTTCCAGTGGTGATCAATTCAACTTCTCTCTACCGTGTAAAATGAGAAAAAAGAACCAGATCAGATCAGATTTGTCAGGCCAAATTATCGTCATATACGCCTCTGTACAGTATAAAACACTTTTATTCCATATATCTTCTAAGCCATGAAAACTGTTGAACTATCGACTTCATTCGTTGAGGTTTCCTTGTATGTTTCTCTTACCTGCTGATTACTTTATTGTTCATAATAGATTGTGACATACGAGGATGTCTTAATTGTACATCCGCGGGTGTCTGTTATGAGTGCAGTCGAGGCCTCGCTCTTAACAAGAAATCGACAGGATGCGTAAAGGAATGCTCACGTGCAGATCCTGATTTTAAAACTCCAGTCTGTCGCGAAGGAAAACGCAAGGATAAAAAAAGGAAAAAACAAACGAAAAGGCAAGTTAAAATCACTGACGGACTAATGCTTACATGTTAGTAAAGATGTGGTTATTGTTTCATCGTCAGTCGACTCATTAGCGATTAGCTAGAGACCTAATAAGCCTCATTTGTTCGAGTATTAAAAAAATGTAAAAAAAATCTACATCTATCTAATGCTTACATGTAAGTAGCATGTAATGCTTACATGTTTGTATGTTTGCTGCGATTCAATCAGCTTCGTTAAACAATTGGTTAAGGTATAATTCCAAGCAGTGTCTTGACACTTTTCTTTCTCTTTGATTAGCAGGAGGCAAAGCTGGAAAACCAGGCCGAAAGACACCTCGTTACCGGCCGACAAAACTATAGTAACTTAGACAACAAGTAGACAACCACAGGAGCCAAACAATGACAACTTCCAAAGCCCAACACAACCACACTAGCACTACACTCTTTTTTATAAGAACCTTTTTGATAAGAACGTTGAGGCTGAGATTACCAAATTTTAAGAACATGCTAAGAACATAGCCAGGTTGAGACTTAGCTAAGAACATTTTTATTCACTTGTTTCTTGCATCGATTGCAAGCTCTAAATACAATATCCTTTCAAAACGTTAAACAAATGTAACATTTCAAATGTCTCAGTGAATACGCAGTTCAAATGAGCTCAAAGTACTTGATGCAATTTTTTATAGAAACAACATGATATGGCAAACATGTATAAAAACCGCTTTTAAATAGGCAGTTTTGTTTTGGTCTTTTATACAGGTTTCCTGCAGAGTCTCCTGGGTTTCACGTTCAAATCTTTTTTTGTGAAATTCTATACCATGTAACTTAAGAACATGTTAAGAACGTTTTCAGGCTGAAATCGCCCAAAAATAAGAACATTCGGTTTTGGTTCAGGCCTCAGCTAGAAAATCAGAAGTTCTTTAAAAAAAAAGGAGTGTAGGCTTCCGTTATCTCTTACCTGTCGCTGAGACGTCGTTTTTGCCAGCGACAGGTAAGAGTGCGAAACGATGTCTGTTTACCTCAGGCTACAAGTAACCTTACCAATTTTTTAAAGCCCCAATGATTCTGATCAGCATCAAATTTACCCTGATGATGTCGATGCATTATCAAGCATACAGGTCATGTTAAGGAATGATCCATTGATATTTGAAGTCCTTCCAACAAGTTCTATGAAAAATGCATAGAGACCAGTAAGGGGAATTTGTATTGTTGACATCAAGTCTTAAGGGTTAAAGGAGCTACGTCACCATATATTACGTCATTTTTTTTAGACGTTTAAAAATTACATTCAATTGAAAAGAATCTCAAAGTGATAGTTTACTAAGTAAGGTAGAAAAACACCAAAGAGGTAATAATAAAACAAAAAGGAACGAGGATGGTTGAGGATGGAGAAGATTAAGACGGATTGCAAACGACGATGGCTAAAGTGTTCAAGATTTTATAAACCGTGACGTGACGTCCCCTTTAAAGAAGAGTTTCCGCTCGCATAATACTTCACACTAATCAACACCAGTAACACCTAATAACCCCCAGGGGGAGGGGGGGGGGGGGGGGGGGGGGGGGGGGGGGGGGTGGGGGGGGGGGGGGGGGGGGGGGGGGGGGGGGGGGGGGGGGGGGGGGGGGGGGTCTTTAGCAGCTCATCACTCAACATCACATCATTTTTTCAAGGCAAGATAAATGCTATTGTTGTCGGTATCCTACACTTGTTTTAGAACAAGAGAGTGTGTATTTTGTCGTTTGCCCTAAACAGGCTCCTAAAATGGAGGGTGTTGCCCTACACAGGGTGGGTATTTTAGGTTTTTTTTTTTGCCCTAAACAGGGTCAGGGTTTCAAACCCTCAGCGGTCACCCCTATACCCCAAACATGGGCCAAGTACCCCTCCCCCCCCCCCCCCGGGCCTAATACATGATTACAACCATGATTACGTGTAGTATAAAAGCCGATTGGTCAATATAGTATTCATTTTTCTTAATGCCTAATTAGCTTCTAACACTAGTACATGTATAATACCTTTTCTATCTGCTAAAGAGAACCAACAGTAGGTGATTTGGACTCGCAAGTGAATTATAAAGATGATAAAAGTACAAAATTGCGGTGATGATATCGATTAGTTCAGTTTTAGTTGAGGTAACAAAGTCTGTTGTAAGAGGCGGAATTGAAGCTATGGTAGGTAGAGGGCGTGTACCTCTAGTTACTAAAGGATAATAGATGTATAATTAGAAGGTTTTATATTTTGTAATAAAGCTGTATAGTTATTTGAGTCGCTTTATCTTTTTCAAAGTTTGGATATTCTGAGTGTGTCAGTAAGCCGGGAAACTTGTATACTTTGTATCATGTCTGACCATGTCAGGGTGCTGACTGTCCCAACAACCCCAAACAGTTTAACTCTCTCATTCTAAGAGTTTTTAACTTCTTTTTCTACAATATCATGCATACCAAATACAATATCCTCCAGTTTATGATTTTCTCAATTCTTGTCATTTGTCTGCGTAACAATGTATTTTCCGCTTTCTGATTAAATAGTCTCCCCTTCCCTCTATACACAAAGCCGTAGGATCAGTGTCACCAAATTCTCAGAAACATTTAAAAACTCAATTGCTTGTTTCTTTTAACTAGATTTTTCGAGGTTTAAAAAATATTAAAACACGACGTTGTCTTGTTCTGGCAAAAATAAATCAAAACAATATGGTGAACCACGCGTTGAAGGCGAGATCGTAAACGCGGGAAGACACAATGTTAATTCTCGAGCTGAAAATAACAGTCTAGGAGGGGTTTCCACGTATTTTAAGCTTTTCGTAGTTTGTTTAGTACTCTCATTTCATTATATGCTTCGCGTAATGACTTATCTATCGTAAACCCCCTCTCATTGGTCACGACCAGTGGGCCAGGCCTCCATGCACCTTAGTTGTACGGCAGCAGAACCGGCTTTTCTCGGTTATATATATTATTTTGTCAGTATGACTATGCTCATGTGTTATCTTGTCTGGAATAGGTGTCATGTCTATCCAATGTATCGGCAGAACTCTCCCATTCACGTGGGATCAAGATTGTATACAACACCTTTCTGTTTTTCACCAAGTGGTTTTTGGCATCAATACTGATCTCTTTCACCTTAATATCTTCCGTGTTTGAACGCAGTTGGCATACATGAATAGAGTGTCGACCGGCAATTTGCTTGAATTGCTCAGATAAAACCTCTTAGGTGAGGTACAGTCACTATCATTCTGCTGAACAGCGAATGGGTATATTTAGTTCTCAAACTCATGTTGAATTTATTTCTCCGTTTACTCCTTAGTTTTTGTTTCGTTTGAATTGGGAAGATACTATCAAAATCTTGATACGTGTAAGTGTTTTCATCGATTTCCAAACACCTAGAATTTCGTCAAAAATACTCCGCTGCGCGTCGTCAGTATTTTCAGCTTTCTTTAGATACTAGGTGTATGACATCGGTTGGGGAAACACTAAGATTGTGACCAAAGCTAAAGAGAGGGTTTACGTCAGAGAGAAAAGTGCTTAAAGTTTACTGGATTTTCGAAATGACAGCGAGGTGAGATCACCGAGCTGGCGCAATCATATCAGAAGTCATTGTATATTATATGCAACATAATCTATTTAGCTTATAAATAGCAAATTCCTATATCCTTTGAGATTTTTTTTAAACATAATAGCTAAATAATGTTTTAAGTTTTCAATTACAAAATTGTAAAGGACAGAGGTCAATGTAATGAGTTCCGGTCTCGAGGGCTCAATCTATTAATGCATATACAGCTAGCTAGCTGGCAACAAAACAGCGAACATAGTTTCCGGCTTGGATATACAGGCAGATGTTTTGGAACTGACATACTTCACAGGTCTTCACAGAATATAAAACAGTTTGGGCCTCATGCTACAAATTATACATGCAGTTTATAGTTTGGCATCTTTACAACTTTACTTAGTTTTGTTTTTGTTTTCATGTATCGCACCTTATCCTGTTTCAGAGCATATCACTGTTGTTAGTGGGTAGTTTACTTCCCTTAATTGGAATGAACAGGAACTGGGTAAAGAATACAGATCAGCTGCTTGCTGTGTAAGATTCCAGAGCGAGCACTTTGGTGCAGACGTGCAGAGGAGAGAGGTTATGCCGGCCCCATGCCAGGTTTCCCGAAACCCTTACCCTATTTCTAACCGAATTGTGTTTTCATACCCGGTTTCAGATCTGCAAAATCTGTGTCAAGCTTATCAACTCTAATGGTTACACCTCTACAGTACTATAAAATAAAAAAAAATAAAAAAATAGCATATGTGGACATCTCTTTGAAATTCATATTCAGGAGTCAGGCCAAAAAAGTCGCCGGCTTGCTGCCAATAACGGAGACCATAGTTTCCTTTTTCGATGATGCCAGCACGTGGCTTATGCGTAGCCTCCTCGCAGGACGTTCTTTTGGGCTCGTCACGCAAATCTTTCCTCCCAAAGAATTGCGTGACGAGCCCAAAGAACGTCTGCGAGGAGCTAGCTTATGCGCTGCTTTCAGTTGATTCCATGAATCCCCGACTAACACAGGGTGCATACCGAGGCGCTTTTTCAGCCTACATTCTGGCTCCCGACTGGAACTATTT
This sequence comes from Desmophyllum pertusum, assembly GCA_029204205.1. NCBI lineage: Eukaryota > Metazoa > Cnidaria > Anthozoa > Scleractinia > Caryophylliidae > Desmophyllum > Desmophyllum pertusum. Next base: position 2,074,764 of record MU825405.1, on the reverse strand, counting down.
TGGTCAGTAAAAGGCTCCACGTTTAATAGATGAAGTCTTAGAAACTATAGAAACCGAAGAACAAGTCTAACTAATTGTTGATCTGTATTCAGTTTATTGATCAGATTATTTGTTATTAGCTGCATCTTATTCGTAGAACTAAGCCGGAACATGTACACCCTCTCTCCCTCAGCAGTTCCCCTTTAGTTTATCGAGCGTGCAAAATGGCCGCTGCAGGAGAGGTCAACATGCGAGAAAGAGAGCGCGGCCATTATTTTATTCTTGCTTTATTTGCTTCTCGTTCAATGGACTGGGACTGAGAGGGACTGCTCGTAGTCTAAATAACCGTGCGTAAAAGTTTTTCTAGTCTGAAAATTGATCAATTGTGTGGGGTGAAAGTACGTGCGTTCAACTAAAACCCCGCGTCGTGTTACGTGTCTCTTTTTTTTTGCCCATTCATGATCGGAATTTAGCCTGCCTACGGTTTTTCTCTCGTCTCAAAGCGAGAAACGCGTATGAAAATTCGTCCAGCGGTAATTATTTCCATCCGTGAGGTGAAATGTACTGTACGGGTACTTTAATATCAGTCCGTATTTTTCCGGTGATAGAAATAACTCTGTTCGTATTTTTCCCGGTGATAGAAATAACTATGTTTAATGTCATGTGTATCCTTTTCCAGGTCAAGGGAGCAGCACGGCGAAAATCACGTTTTGTAAGGCACATCAAAATGACATGAAATATTGTGCACCGTCAGCTAACATCAATCGCTATAAAATAAATTTAACTGATGATTTTACAGTGAAAGATATGAGGATATGGACAATATCAGCTGTAAGCCAGTAGTGCATTTAGCTGAAATGCAGTCGTAGCGAGCAGGCTCGCGTACGTTTGGCCGGGACGTCTGGCGCGAGGGCATTCTCGAGGCTTCGCTGTGCATGCGACGCACGTGAGTATATCCCTAAGCGTGAACCAGCTATACGTACTGCAGATAGATCTAGAAATGATACCCTTTTCCAGAATGTAATTGCATCAAAGTATTACATTAAAAAAAATTGCACCGTCACTTTTTAAAATAGCTATAAAATGTCGAAAAAATGATTGATGATTACATCAAATATCTGAGGATTTTGACAATATCAGCTAGCTGCATGTAGTCCAGATGTAGTACATATACAGTGGCGTACAGCCTGAAATGTCAGTCGTAGCTTGCGATCAGGCTTATTGCGTTTGTCACACGTTCCAGACGTGATTGCAGGCTACTTATCAGTGACAACAGTCGTCTTCTCGTCCCTCAACACAAACCCTTGGGTTGACGCGCGCGCGCAAAAAATTAAAAACAATTTGGCACGGTATGGGCTCACAGCAAGAGATCCTTTCGTAAAGTGCAATCTGTTTTAAAAAGACCTTTAAAAAGCTAAACAAAAGAATTTGAGAACTTCTAAATGGTTCAGTCCTGGGGAGTATAAACCGTAATGGACAAGCTGAAGCAAATTAGGTCTTGTTCCTATCATTGGACTGCTGTCAAAAATACCTGGAAAATATCTTCCTTCCTGTCGTAGGAATTATAAGGAAAGTAATAAAGAAACGTGCAACATTTTGAGGGCGTTAAATCTCGCATAACATCAGTCAAGGTTATATTTCGATAGCCCATCAATTGCCCACGTTATGAGGTTTAAATAACGGATGTGACAAGCTGTTAAGGCGGATGTGATACGGTGACGGAGGCAACTACACCTACGTACCCCATTGTTGAGTAAAAACGATCTTGCGCAACAGCCATGAGATAAAAAGGGTCAACCATCACATTACTGGTTAGTTCAATTCAGTCTTGGAAGAACAACGAAGGCATCACTATGAAGAGTGTTTTGATAGCTTTGTTGTTGGTCGCTATTGTGCTGTTGGTTGGATCTGAAGCCAGAAGACTTGGAGGAAAAGGAAAACCAGGAGGAAGGCCCGGAGGTAGACCCGGAGGAAAACCATGGCTAATGAGTGAGTTTATGAGTGTGAAGAAGCACATTTACACTTGGCATACCTCCTCCTGATCCCAGCGCTTGCAATTCATGTATTTCGGATTTTATCCTTATACATTGAACTGTTTAAAATTGATTTTTCTTGTTATGCTTCTTTTCAGAATGTCCACCAAAATGCTCAGACTGTCAAGAAGGAGGTGTGCCGCGCTTGTGATGAAAAGTTTGCACTGAAAAATATCACCTCTCGTCGTTTTACCAAAACTAAAACTATCTGTGTACCTTGTTGGCGACTTGAGGAGAGCGATTCTGTTTATCTTGAACAGTGTATCGGTAAGTTATATTCAGGTTGCAGTATAAAACAATGAAATTGTGATTATAAAAATCATACATGCTGGTACATAATCAGGTTCTTTATTTTTAAGGGGTCGTAAAGGAGATGGCCATCTCAGTTAATCATGAGCTCTTATTCTCCATTTATTCACGCATCGCACACAACGTTTCAACCATCCCACGTCAGGGTACATATCGCGCTAACTTCACTTTTTACTGACCCGCCATCTGACCCCAGTCTAAAAATAGACCTACTCGAATCAGAAATTTGTATCGTCCGGGAAAAATTGCACAGCCGGCTTAACTGACTTGAAAAAAAAAAAAATCAGTTTACTGATTGATAAGACCACAATGGATTTTTCTTCATTTTAATTAACCATGCAGCTCATTTAACCTAGCCTGCGAGCAAGCTCTCTGGGTTTTTTTGGGGGGTGGGGGTGGGGAGGCGGGTTTCTCTTTTCCCCCAAAACGCCAAGAGAGCTTGCTCGCAGGCTAATTTAACCTTATTCTCGGATTTCCTGGGCGGGAGGGACAACCTGTCAAAATATGGTTGCCATGGAAACGTCAAGTTACTTGAGCAGTCACTAGAATACGTTTGTAAGTTACATAAGTTTTAAATAGCCTCGGACACTTTCTCCTCCCCCAGCTCGAATATTGTTAATCAAATAGAGCACATTTACAAGACGATCTTTTTCTTGATCCGAATTTTATAGATAATTTAATTTAGTATTGTAAATTAATTTAATACACGGCTCGATGGAAGAGCATGCATGTGAATGATACCGTGTCTTAATAGAGTTTTACTACTACGTATCCTTTACATGTACATACAGTCGAACCTCCTCTAGCGGTCCATTTCAAAGTCCACTTGGCCAAAATAAACTCCTGTAAACTGGACAGCACTGAAAACTTCACGATCGGAAACATATGACAAATTAATGATGCCTGTAAATATTAAGGAGGGGGCGTAAGGGGGGTCCGAAAAACCGCAAACCGCGCAGAAAAACGTAAAAAAACCGCAATACCGCATCGAAATTTACCAAAATACCGAAACCGCAGTGACAAATGTGAAGGATGCCGTTGTCTTACAGCAGCCCCATAGGAGGACGCCCAGTCCCTGAGCGCATCGCAGTCAGCTGAACGCATATCGACGATTCAGTGGTAGAGGTTTTATGACAGCCAGCCCTTTTATCCCTCTAAAGAAGGCAGCGAAGGCGTGCGCCTCTATTTTTTGAATCTAGAGGCTCGGAAATGCTATTTTCAGCATTCTCCACGAGATATTTCATCCAAAAATTGATCTCGATCAAACGTAAAATGACAGGTATTTTTAGTGCTTACAGTAATATTATGTATAAACTAGATTTGCGTGAACAAAACTATTTCAAGTTTTAGACCACCGTCTTGCTTTCGTTGAGCATTTTTTTATACATATTGTTTTGTCATAAAGTCATGATTTTATCTTTCAAAATCAAAACGTTGATGAAGGTGGGGATTCACAAGAAACAGTAGAAGAACTTACGGCCTTTCGGCTACTGAAAAAGAACATCACGGGATATATTGTAAAGGCTGGCTACGCCCCTGATAGTACTTACCAAATTGTTTCTCGTAATTGACGAGACGCTTCTCGCTCTTGCTCACTTTACACCGTAATTTATTTTTCTTCCGGAAATTCTCTCCTCCTTCCCTTCCTCGTAGAAATGGCCACACAGTTGATTATTACTTCTTCCCTTCTTGCTCGCTTGACATCGCCCCGCATAGACTACAAGCAGTCCCTCTTTCCCAGCTTAGTCCGTCGAGCAAGAGCGATAAAAATTCGCGATCGGACGGCAAATACTATAGATAAGACATCCGAGCCGAAGATTCCCAGCCCGAAAGTCAACAAGTCGACGTATTATTGAAAAAAACGGTTAATCATATCAAGTATTAACTGGAAAAGGCTTAAATTACAAACCGCAAGGCTTGCTTGCATAATAACGGTCCTGGCTGTGCAAGCTGATGCGCTGGAAGACGAAAAATTTAGCTCAACCTTGTAATTAATTTTAAAACGTAAAGAAAACAACTGAGCGAGAGGATCGAGTGAAAACGTAGCACCGCAGAGGTCCGCAGACACTTTTTTCACCGATTACCGCGACCTAAAATTTAGGAAAACCGAAAACGCTTAGTCTTATAAAACCGCAAATACCGCGGGTTAAAATAAAAATTTCCGCAAAACCGCACCAAAAATAACGCAAAAACCGCATCACCGCAAACCCTTACGCCCCCTCATTAAGGGGTCCCATGAAAACATGAAGCAATAAACACATCAGGTTGTAAACCTACTGTATAAGCGACACCTCCCTATAAGGCCAGGGATGTTCGCTCTATAAGGGAAGTTTACTATTTGAACTCTTTAATTCTTTCAAGATGATTTTACTCGTTATATATGCTTCTGTTTAGAATGTCCAAGAAACTGCTCAGACTGTCAAGAAGGAGTGTGCCACGCATGTGATGAAGATTTTGCGCTCACCACTCGTCGTTTTAAGAAAACTAAAACCTTCTGTGTGGCTTGTGGCCCGAAACTCAAGCGGAAGAATCGTGCTCTTTATCACGACCAGTGTGCCGGTAAGTTTATTGGTTGCACTAGTAACCACAAAATTGTGATTATAACAATCGTACCTTGGTACATAATCAGGTTCTTGTTGTGAAGGGGTGACGGGTCGTATAAAGGGAGAGGGCCATCCCAGTCACAGGACAGATTTATCCGCTTACGGGACGTTCTGCTCTATGTGAACTCTTTAATTATCTCAAGGTTACTTTTGTTCGTTATGCTTCTGTTTAGAATGTCCAAGAAACTGCTCAGATTGTCAAGATGGAGTGTGCCACGCATGTGATGAAGATTTTGCTCTGAAAATATCACCACTCCTCGCGGTTTTAAAAAACCATCTGCGTGCGGTCAAAGCCCGGTAAGTTTATATTGGCCGCAGTCACTATGAAATTGTGATTATAAAAATCGTACCTTGGTACACCGCAATGCCGGGCTCTTCATTGTCAAGGGTCGTAAAGGGGCCTTACAAGCAGTTATTCCCCGTTTATTCAGTGTATCAAGTTTCGACCATTCCACGCTGATTATTACAATTTGTCATTTTATTTTTACTGTGACCATCAGGTTACAGTCCCCGGCTTGTAAGCTCGTTCGTATTTCACCCAACATCTTCGTCGGTGTGTTACATGAAACCAATCAACCTCGTTCCCAGGGTTTCTCTTCTAACCAATACGGCTGCAATTCCCCCCCCCCCCCCCCCCCCCCCCCCCCCCTCACGTAATTTCCCTGTATTATAAACCCGTGCGGGTTATATAACCTCACCGTTTGTTAAACCCTCTGCTTGTACTCCCCTTCCTCTATATTCTGCTTTCCTTTGTAACTTTTCTAAACTGCGTTTCTCTTAGAGTGTCCCAGAAACTGTTTATCTTGCGAGGACGGTAACTGTACAACATGTGATTCTGGATTCTTCCGCGTTCAAAACACGACTTCTAAATAGGACAAAATGCGTTCTTGTGGATGGAAATTGAGGAAATATTGGCCGGACGTTCATGCGAAGGAATGTCCACAAAAAGGTAACAATTTCACTCAATATATTAATGCAATTTCTTCGACACTAAATATCAACTAAACATAAGTACAATCTAGTGTTGCACTTTGGTTATTCGAGACAGTTCTTATAGCAGTTTTTCCGACGACTGTCTTAAAAACTAAGATAAATACAATCGAACCTCCAATAACGGACACCTCCCGTAGGCGGACACCTCTCGAAGCGGACACTTCATGTTCCCAGCTACATACAAACACTACAGCATCACCTCAAAAAAGGTTGAGGTAAATACAACAGAATCGATCACTAAAACAAGTCCAGGAAAAATTGCGTAACCTAAATCACAATTTCATTTGATCTAATTGGTCGAAAACTGACGCGAAAAAAAAATCATGCAGCTCTTTTAACGACGAATAAAACTAAGCGACCACTCAAATGTATGCCAAAATGTGAGAGGAAACTGCATGGTCACTTCAGTAAAAGTATGTTGAGAGTTCATTGTAGCATGTAGGCGGTGGGGAAGGGGATTAGTATGTTCTCATTCAAGATGGCGCATGCAAACGGAGGGTATGTTTGCAAGTGGAATGAGCAAAGAGATTATTAATATAGAGCACAGAAGAAAAGCTTCCAACCTGCCCTTTATTCCATCACTCGTCTATTGCCCCTTAAGCCCCTTCCACACGAGCAAGTTTTCCTTGACAAGTTTTCCTTGCTCGTTTTCCTTGACAAGTGTCCTTGTTCAAAAACAAGCGTGCCAGTTTTTGAACAAGGACACTTGTCAAGGAAAAATTGCCAAGTTGCGAAAACTTGTTCGTGTGGACGTGCAACAAGGAAAACTTGACAAGGAATCCTTTGTGCCCAGCGGCCTTATCTTGTTGCTAGCGACCTGGATCTTATTAAAGACGATAATCCGCTGTACATATTATTGTTGTTACAAAGAAAAATTGTCAAAGAAAAATTGTTTATCGTCCACACGAGCAAATAAAATTTGTCAAGGAAAAACTTGTCAAATGAAATTTGTTGTTTATCCACACGAGCAAGGAAAACTTGTCAAGGAAAACTTGCTCGTGTGGAAGGGGCTTTACATTCTTTTCAGGTGTGTTTTTCTTCCGTACTCTCCCCCAGTTGGGCAACCAATCCAGTCATATCAGGTCAAGCCTGGACTGAGGCGGTTTAGCGTTTTTTTCTATATCAGGTCTATCTGCTGTTCGTTCATACCTAGCTACTTTCTGTGGATAATGACACTTGTTCCAGCTACACACCTGAGTGACTAATGCAAATACTTTATCTCATCGTACTGTGTTACGATTTATAGCCTGAATAATGTTACGAGTTAGCGGTTTTTGACAATGTAATGATGATTTCAGAGAAAATATTTAATCAATGTCTGAATTAAATAATAAACACTGCTCTTCTCATTAATTCAGGAAAAGGGAAAAGAAAAAATCCATCAGCCTGACTCAGTAAATGAAGTGATCTTGGAGTGAGGATCCCAAGAGGGCATCACTGAATAATCTCAAACGATATTTCTTTCAGTTCTATCAGTTTAGGTTAGATTTTTACTGATGTCTCGTGTCCGGCCAGAGAATGGACCTGGCGTTAGAGACTTAAATCAGCTTTTATGCTGTTCTAATAGGTTCTGATAGGTTCTAATAGACAGTGTTTCATCACATTTCCAAACACTACAATGTAGATATACTAGAGATGAAAATGTAACAAAAAGTAACAAAGGGTCCCTGTTCTCAAAGGCCTTATAAGATCCAACAAATGAATGTAAAACATGTTAATTCAATGTGTATATCGTTTTACTTTATATTAACAATAAATCATATTAGTTTACGTTACTTTGTAACTGGAGTGTGGCTTCTTTTAAACTATGCACAAAAGACCACTGGTCCACTAACCTTTTGAATTACATTGATTACAAAGAAGAATGAGATTTTAACTTGTTCCATTTAAAATGCTGAAATGAAAGTATTAACACCACTTCGTGTTCTCCTGTTAATTAATTGTCCCTCTGAAATCGCAATTCATCTTCTTATAATAATAACAGCTAATGCGAGGAAACGTTGTGTGACGACCAAATATAAACTATCCAATGAAAGCAGACGGAAGAGAAGAGGAATGCGTGACAATATTCTGTTGGTAACGCAAAACCAGGCTTGATCGTTGTTAAGAAGCTATATTGACGAGACTTTCCCTGTGTACTTCATTCTATGAAACGTCCACTGAAGTTAAAGGGGAAATACAGAATTTTAAAGCAGCATCATTGCTAAATCTGTGAGCATGTGCGTAGATATATTCCATCGGATGAATATTATTACCATAAAAGTACATGTACATATGCAAATCGAAACTCTCTCTCGTACAAGCAAGTGTATAGCCTCTTTAAGCCTTTAAGCAGCTTCCTGGATATTCCAAATACAGTTTTCCCTGAGATACTCCTATCCTGTGACTTTTCAGACTATTGTTTTTTCTGATTTCGTCGAATTCATAAGAGTTTAACAGGATTCTTCTCTTCGTACAAATGATGCCTGGTATGATCGTTCTTCAGCACTCGACTTGGCGTTCGTTCCAATGTTGTTTTGATGTCTTTAAGCGGCTGTCTTGTGCAGACGATAGTAACTATCCACAGTGTAACGAATAGGGCAAACAGAAGCGCAGAGATATCAATCGCTGTGGCTAAATCGAGAGCAGACATCATAGGTAAATTAGATCACTATCAACAGACAAGTAACGGATGATAGAGCGGTCGCAAAGCCGTTTTCGTGATTGCGTGACTTGATATTTACCCAATATGAATGATGTCAAAAAAGGTTTTTCTTCAATCAACTATTTTATTTATATGTATGGTACAAAACAGCTTCTTTGATTACAAAAGTGAACAAAAAATGATTAAAACGATTAAATGATTTCGGAAAGAACTATAATTCATAGCGTGACATATCAGCGGACATGAAGTATGTCACGTACGTACGTATTACCATGTCAACATAAGTTGATCAATCAAAGATTAATCATCGAATGCCGGTATGTGTTCCTTGTTGTGCTTCGTCATGAAATAGGCTGATCATCTTTTCCCCGGCCTAAATTGAAGTATATAGACTGAACTGTGACTATTTAAAATGGAATTCGGCCATGGAGGATCAACAACAACAACCCGGATCTCTGCAACGGAAATTAATGCGCAACAGTATCTTCATATTTGTTGGGTTTGTTTTCATCGTTCTTTGCTTCGTCTTCCTGGGGATCGCACAACAACGCGAGCACGTAACCTCGGGGCAGTGTGAGAATTGTCATGGGGTGAATAATCCAAGAGTGTTTAGACTTGTCGCGGCGATTTGTTTCGTATTTGGCTTTACAATTATGACGATATTTTGGTGGCATCTGAAGGCGTTAAAAAGTGCATATATGTTGCGCCAAAGACGCTTGGAATTGGAGAGGTTGATAGGAAACATTGATCACACAGTTAGAAGAGCACTGAGGGCATCCCTTGGAAAGAGAAATAGCGGTTGATATGGACTGATATCTACCTGAGTTCAAAACTGACGACACAAACTACAATATGTGAAACGTACTGCTGTCAATCATTAGGACCATTAGTGTCCATAGACCTTGAAGTCTTGTTCAAAAAAAAATACTGACAAGGAAGCATTCCAGCGTAACTAGAGGACAATTTGTATGTGGGAAGTGTGTATACCGTATTCGACACTTTCAATTCTCCGTACTAATCAGTTCGTGCGTGTCATGTAATTTGATTTCAGCGAAGAGACGCTCCTTGGTAAAGAAGCTGGTATTTTCGTGAGCCGTGATTTTATTTTTATGGCGTGAAACGTGACATTTATCGTAACAATTACTATCAGTGACATGAGAAATGAACTGGTTGTCGTGAATTGTGATTAAAGATCACCATGAAAGCCATAAAATGACCGTTTTATTTTCGTGATCTGGACCCCACTTACCATCCCAGGACTTTTACCTTGTTATCCAAGGTTTACCTGGTCAGTGTACAATGTGAAAAATTATATTTTCAGAGTATTCAACACAATTATTGTTACTCTAGCCATGTTTTCAAATAATAATAAAATTGACAATTCATCAAACAGCAGATATGATAATTTTTTAAATGATCATAATAGTTTTTTCCAATTTAAGCTAATTTAGTGCCGTCTCATATACAATTTGTGGGGCTTCTCGTTCCCAGGGTCTCTCTTCTTCCCGAAGAGAGACCCTGGGAATGATGTTGGGGCTTGATCTTCTTGTTTTCAACCCCCTTCCCCACTCGTGAGTCAGTTCGTGTTCACAGCTGACCCATCCTCCCCTAGCCTGCGAGAGCAGACGTAATTAGACACAAAAAACGTCTGCAAAGGAGGCTAATCCTCCCCTGGGTCTCCGAGGATGCAGCTGACCACGCTTGGAAATGAAATTTTGTGGCTTTCGGAGGGATTTTGGATATTTGTCTACTTCCTTGATGTGGTTCAATGGGAAGGGTTTTTCAGTGGTCGTCTGTTTTGGGGGGGTTGACAAGAGGTACCCCCGGATTGCGGTGAGCTCAAGCATATGGTTTTTTGAGCATCAACCCATAAGCGTAGTGAAACATTCGAGCAGAATGTGATAGAACTCACTGCGGAGAACTCAGAGTTCATTACCCTGTAGTTTCCTAAAAATAAACATCGCGTGTTTTATACGCGAATTCGCGCGGATCTCGCGCGATTGTTGTTTTCACCGCCGGTCAAGCGCGAAATGAGATAAACGCGTTTTAAATTTCAACTTTTGAAACGCGCCAGACAGGCTTTGATTATTACCACGCTTTCCATCTTCCATCGCCTTTTGAGTGCGAGAGTTATCATTTGCTAGCGGCCAATTTCCAAGCTAATAGGATCGGGCCAATGATTTCCTGAAAGACTATAAAACTGTTACAGACGATCAAAACATACTTTGTGGATGTATGGAAATTTGTGATCAGTGCTTGTAAATTATCAACGAGAAGCGATCGACCGCAGAAGGTACAGCGCGAACATTTCATCTTGAAAATGATTTTGGCTGATGACGCCTTGGCCATCTACATTTCTGCCGGTTTGGCTGGATTCCTTATACTGCTGTGGTGCATGGCTATGATCTTGTGTAAAGGGCCGTGCCGATCTTTTGATGAACCAGTGAAATCTCCGTTTGACATGTACATGGACCCAGCCTCGAGAAACACGGCTTTACGAAACAAGTACGATGTGTATCAGTATCATTTAATGGTAAGTCACGAATCTTGATTATTTTGTCGCTTATTGCACCAAAATACAAACGCCTTATGTTACATCAGACATTTACCAACGGTCGTACTTCAGAACACGAAATGTCTATTTCACGCTAAGTCGATTTCAATCTTGATAACATTTTGAATTTCTCGCTCGACGTGTTGTTATTTTAGACGGCATTTTCAGGCGAGAAAATGCAAATTTGTGGTGAAGAGAAGGCGCTGTCAAATTTGTCCGGAGGAAATATTAAAAAAAAACTTATCACAGAAGAACGTCGACCACAGACGACGAGAACGTCATGTATTGAAATGCAACCACAAAAGTGCGCACGGAAGAGTATAAAAGCTTTGTGTGGATGATATAGACTTCACCGGAAACCAAAACAAGTTTTTATATTGCAATGCAAGCGTAACATCGCCCAAAAGATTGTTTCATTTGCATTTAAAAATGCAAATGAGCTCGACACATTTATAGAGTTCAGCAAGAAAATGTGTACTCGTCAGTAAAACGTGTTGTGTTCTACCAATTCGTAAAATTTATATTTAGTCAAACCGGGAGTCAAGCGACAGAAATTTATGGATCTGACCTCCACGGACACATTTTGGTTCTCTGGTTAGGTATTAAATTAACTTGGAATATGTTAATCATCTTTAATATACATTTTACGCCTTTTTGTGAAGCTAACCTTTCTACCCCGTCAGACGTTTCCATTGATATTTAAAATAAAATATCACGATTTATTTTGTTTTGTAATCGAACTATTAATAATATTAATTTATCGTGCACCATGTACGATCTCTGTGAAAAACCCGTTTTTTATTCAATATGCTCTCTACTGAAAAAGCACCATGATATTAATAACAGCAAATGCGGCGAAAATTATAGCTTGCATGAAAGGGAACTTGATCAGTAAAGTGGGAAATTTAAAGACATAATAAAGTTCGTCTGCGACGTAGGCTATAAAATGATATGATACGTTGGGGTTAAATTTTGGTGTCCCTGATATCATGGTCTGTGAAATGTACAAATTTTGTTGGGTTATCTTCTGCATGCAAGATAAATTCAAATTTTTAAAAGAAGAATATCAAAAATTGAAGAAACCATGAAATAGTCTATTTTCTCTTGCAAAAATATAAACAGGTATAGAAACAGTCTGTTTGGGCTTATTGCGGGACTTTTCGAGTCCGACAGGTGGGCGAGACTCGATCAAATATAAAAGTGCTTGTGCTTGTTGACAGACAACAAACAAACAAACCTCAAGAGGTTTGATATAATCTTAAAGGCAGTGGTATGTTTTTATATGCCAGAACGCGCGGTTTTATATTCCCTGAACTTATCAGAGTGTGATGACTGCGTGTCCTTACAATTTAAAAACGCTAAAGCAGTGGCTCGAGCACACCGTCAAGTACAGTCAAACCTGTATTAAGCGGTACGTCACCGTCGGGAAATAGCCAACTGACCGCTTAATAGAGGTATTCTAAAATTTCATGATAATTTAAAATTTAAATTTAAAATTTACCCACACAAGCCTATTTGCCCAAACAATAACATTATTACGCTGATTACATGTATTACATTGTGTTTGATGAAACTGGACATGCTTCGCTTATTGTCGTGTCAAAATATTGCATTATAATATAACTATGTGAGGGGTGAAATACAATAAAATTAGCCAATTGGGAATTCTAAACGGTGACCGCGTCCTTTTTAGAGGTGACCGCTTAACAGTGGTTACAGTCAAACTACTGTAACCGGGGCCACCCAGACAAAGTTAACCAATCACAGGGCAGAACGGGAACAATACATTCCAACATTTTTGAATTGAGCCAATCCGATGTCGAGTACAGAACAATGAAATTGCAACTTCTTTGTTCGCGATGAATACAGATGAATGAAATTTTGTGCGGTTCTACGGCGTGAATTTTTCATTTCAACCCTTTTATGTTTGACTAGTTTTAGCAGTACGATTTGGAAGGAAAATATATGAGTCAGTGAAAGAGAAACTCCAAACTACGTGAAACTGGGAATGCGACGGCTGTACAGTATGTTTCCTCGAATAAAAGTGCGTGGCGGATTTGAAATAAATTGTTCGCTCTTGACAAATCAAGTTTTCTCTCACGGCGTCAACCGGCTGAATAGCTACGCATGTCGGGGTTTTGCCAGTACCATTTGGAAAATAAATACACTTGATGCCAGCGAGGGAAGACTTTATATTCCAAACTGCATAAAGTCAGTGAACGCGAAGGCCAATAGTTTCGGCAAAGTGCGTGACGGATTTGAAAACAACGAAAGCACGGCTTGTTTTACCAGCGTGATGAATTCAGTATTTATACATTGTCAGATTTTTGATTTCCACCTTGTTCCACGCGCTGGGTTTTATTTTTTCAGTACAATTTGGCTGAAATTAAAAAAGTAAGTAAAAGAGAAATTCAAAATTGCATATAAAGAGTGTCGGCCCTCGGCAAAGTGAATTGTCGCGAGAAAGCAGAGAGTTGCATCACGTTTCGTTACCGCGAATTCTTTATTACAGCAAGAGACTATTACAGTTATTTCTGATCGCATGAGTATTGTCTGATTTGCGTTGAGCTTTCGAAAACTGTTTCGAATCCTTTCGGAAAAATTACTAAGAAAGAAGCCAACTCAGTGCTAGTAAAATCGCTTCGATCTTTCCGAGAAAAGTCCTAACTGTTCTAGGGAAAAGTCCCGAATTTTCTAGGAAAGATCGACCTCGCAGTCTGTGTTTTATCTGCTAGCACTGAGTTGGCTTCTTTCTCTCATGCGATCAGAAATAACTGTAATACTGAAAGGATTTGCCGTTACGAAACGTGATTCAAACTCTGCCGGCAAATATTCTACTCCGGCGGTTGAGTTCTTTCTCGCGACAATTCAGATGATTCACTTTGCCGAAACTTCAAATATACGGCCGACACTCTTTTTATGCAATTTTGAATTTCTCTTTTACTTATTATTTTAATTTCAGCCAAATTGTACTGACAAAACCCGGACAATGTATAAAGAACATTGCGTGCAATGACTTTTATATGCAGTTTGAAATATAAAGTCTTCCCTCGCTGGCATCAAGTGTATCTATTTTCCAAATGGTATTGCCAAAACCCTGACATGTGTAGCTATTGATTCAGCCGGTTGACGTCGTGAGAGAAAACTTGAATTTGTCAAGTGCGAACAAATTATTTTAAATCCGCCACGCACTTTTATTCGAGGAAACATACTGTACAGCCGTCGCATTCCCAGTTTTCACGCAGTTTGGAGTTTCTCTTTCATTGACTCGCATATATTTTCCTTCCAAATCGTACTGCTAAAACTAGTCAAATATAAAAGGGTTGAAATCGAAAATCCACGCCGTAGAACCGCACAAAATTTGGGAAGCGAATTCCCACATCCACTCTGTGACCCCCTTCCGCGGTATGTTTCCATTTTGTCAGCGGTCGCCCTTCGTCATCAATAACTAACAGGAGTCTGCCAGCAGTCAACCAGCGGTAATTAATTACTGCAGTGCAGTGGAAAAAGTTTTGAATAAAACATTAAAAATTTCAGATCACAATTGCGTGTTCGAGGCTATCCAGATAAACTGGTAAACAAAGTCCTCGCAGAAGTCGTATTTATAAATAGAAAGTCAGCACTTCTACAGAAACAAAAAGTGCAAAAGATAAAATGCCTTTTGTCACACAATACAACCCATGCATAGCCTGCATGGCAGGCGTAGAAAGGGGAGGGAGGAGATGGCCATCTCGGGGTATTTTAATGAGCAAGTAGTGGCACCCGGGGGGAGGGTACTTGACCCATGTTTGGGTATAGGGGTGCCGCTGAGGTTTGAAAACCTGACCCTGTTTAGGACAAAAAAAAAAACTAAAATACGTACCCTGTGTAGGACAACATCCTCTATTTTATGACCCTATTTAGGTTGGGAATAAACTTGCGATTTAGCAAATCACGTTTGACTGATACGCGGCAAACGTCTCCGATCTCTAAATACTGTATAAACCATATTTTTACGACGACAATCGTACAACCATACCCTGTTTAGGCTGACAGGTTCAAACCCTGTTTAGGACAGACTCGCATGAACTTATATACCCTGTCCAGGGCAGAGGCCAAAAACCATACCCTGTCCAGCGGCACGTCCCCATATAGGCCCCGGGTAATGGAATTAATCCAAGACCAAATCTCTAAAAGACACGCTTGTTTAAAAATAGCTCAAGGTGTAACTACATGTACGCCGTGTCATAGGCTCCGGGTGTTATGCTCCTGCATTAGATCATTAGCGTAACTTGAACGTGCCGCTTAGAGAGTACTTACATACAGATTCAAGACAACTTTATTTAAACCTCACTAACATTTATACTTTACATCTTACGCAACGTTATCTAGAATAAATGGGGTGAAATGATGCAAATATAGTGTTGTAGTTTACGCAACAGACTGAACAGAGCTTGTATATTTCGGGATCCCGTTTATATCGAAGTCATAGCTAATTATAAATATATAATTATTAAAAAAGTATAATATTTAGCGCGGTATTATTACCGCTCATTCTTACTTATTAATAAGTGGGACGACCGCTGACACAATAGAAAACATACCGCGGAAGGGGGTCACAGAGTGGATGTGGGAATTCGCTTCCCAAAATTTTCATTCATCTGTATTCATCACGAATGAAGAAGTTGCAATTTCATTGTTCTGTACTCGACATCGGATTGGCTCAATTGAAAAATGTTGGAATGTATTGTTCCCGTTCTGCCCTGTGATTGGTTAACTTTGTCTGGGTGGCCCCGTTACAGTAGTTTGACTGTAAGGTAATTCCATCGAAATAGAAGTTACACTGGGAAGTTTCTGAAACTTTCCCTAGTTGAACATTGTGATGTAATGTTTCAAAATATAGAATAAAAAGAATAGGTCACCAGCCCCGCGAAAGAGATATAATCGACTAAAATAACCTCCTAATTCCTTACAAATTAACCAAAAACACGTATTTTTTCACGTTTTCAGTGATTATTAATTTTTCTGCACTGAGAATTGTCTATACTCCTTGTATAGAAAGAAGATGATTACTAGACTTAAATGTGCGAAAAAAAAATGATAGGTCACCACGCTCGTTTACGAGAAAACGATCATTTACCTCTCTAGCGAGCATAGCCACAATGAAAAAGCCGCCATGTTTTTAATGTGCGCGCGCTAATTACGCGCGAAATTATGCGCAGAAAGGATGCGCAGTGCAATACTAAGGAATGACCTTAAGTCGTTTACAGTAAGTATGGGGAGCGATTTTCGGGAATTTGACAAGTGACCGGTTAAAGGGGCAGTATCACGGGGATTTTGACCTTTTTTGGTCAAAACTGTGCTTCAGTACTTTTATTTACAAAATAATTCTAGAACATCAAGAAAAAGAAATCAACCAAATTCTTGAAAGAGGAACAAATTATGGTCTGTTCTAGTGCATTTTGGAAACGAAAATGCGAGAAATTGAAAAAAAGTTAGCCTAACATTTGTTTTCAAATTGCGATCCATTCCGACCCAGTTTCTATGGCCAGAGACACTTATTGACAGTTTTAGTACACTAGGATGGTAATTTATAACAACATTTGACCATTATGTTTAGTTTTCTGTTAATAGAAAAACGGTTTTGGTTTTTGAAATGACATCAAATCCCCGTGATACTGCCCCTTCAATAGAAAGAGAGAGGGTGACCACTTAATGGAGGTTTGACTGTATATGTAATGTATGTCACGTAATGCTCGTTCTATTGCATTGCCGGTTTCGCTATATTACGTTACTCTATAGACTCTTTGT
Organism: Desmophyllum pertusum; assembly: GCA_029204205.1. Lineage (NCBI taxonomy): Eukaryota > Metazoa > Cnidaria > Anthozoa > Scleractinia > Caryophylliidae > Desmophyllum > Desmophyllum pertusum. Next base: position 2,057,859 of record MU825405.1, on the reverse strand, counting down.
ATAGTTTGGTTTATTTGTTGTTGTTTGTTGTTGTTATTGTAATGTTCGGAATACGTCCTGTCACTTTATCCATGGCTTCGTTTATTCAAGCAACCATAATTGATTTTTCTTTAGACACCAAGGACACCAATTGAACGCCACAAAATAGTGGTTCCACCACCGCTGACCCAGACAAGCGCACCAGTCACCCAGGCAAGCCCACCAGCCGGCGCATTTGACTTTGGAGCTGTTTTGAGAATGCAAGCTGTGGACAGGGCGCATGCTCAAGGAAAGGATCGTTTTGCTGTAGATCCGCTGTTAACGAAAGAAGAAGGAGATTCATCATCAACTGATACAAACCATGTGGAACCAAAGAGAGTGAATAGGATTACGGTGGATATAGAAAGCAGAGAGGAACAAACAGACATGCCTCTAATAAACGACAGTAGCGTTTAAGCTTTTGGCGTGGCACTGGTATAGGAAGATAGTTTGTTAGCTGTTTGCGGTCAGGAAAGTTGCCGCCGGCGATGGGGAGAAATTGATCATCGAAGAGAGAAGATTCCTTAAATTGAATAATTGGAAAGTGGCGTTGGTGGTTTCCAACGTGTTTAAAACACTGAAAAGGACCTGTTGTTTTGCAAGCCTTCGCTTCTCGCTATAGAAAAAAGAAAAAGCCTTCGCTTCCTACTGTAGAAAAAGAAAAAGAAGTGACTGCATATCGCCTACCACCAACCAGCTTAGTCCTGCTAGTTCCTCCCAGATTGACCTGACTAACTTTAGCAATAGTTGTAATTCCCTAACTCTGTCAAAATTCCATTCTATTCTATGTACAAAGACCGGTCAAAAACTAAATAACCATAAAACTTTTGTATCTGTTCATTTCTGCAATAGTTGTAATTCCCTAACTCTGTCAAAATTCCATTCTATTCTATGTACAAAGACCGGTCAAAAACTAAATAACCATAAAACTTTTGTATCTGTTCATTTCTGCTTATTCAACCCCAAATGCTTGCAATTATATAACAGGAGACGAGTAGTTTATGTATATTTGATAAGATGGTAGCTATACGATCGAGAATGAACTCACAAACGAACTCTCAAGTCGGCGGCTTGAAGTACAAACAAGTTGCAATATTGCAAGCGGCAAGGCCGAAAATGTTGTCCAGAATAAAATATGTTCAGTCGTGTCTTGTGACTTCTAAATCCCAGTTTTGAGTCACACCCTTCCTCTCCTGAAACGCAAATGTATAACATTTAACTCCCAAGATCTTTAATAACCTTAAATTAAATCAACTACCAATGTGACTAAATCTCGCATATTTCCGTAGCGAAAGATGAATTGAAACGCTAGGTGAAAATATCCCCAAACATGTACTTATTTAAGTGAAGGATTGGATAGACCAGGGGGGGGGGGGGGGGGGGGGGGGGGGGGGGGGGGGGGGGCAGCGCCCTTTGATCTTGCCGCTTTTTCCGCTATACATGATCGCACAAGTAAAGAAATCTGTCAATCATTCGAGAAACGTACCTCTACGGGAGTTTGCTGTGGAATTTTCATCCATGGTGTCCCACAATGACCAGAGTTCAGTTAAACAGCGACCGAATCGTTCCCATAGATGTTTGAACGTGGAATCGCCAAAATATTTCTGAACGAACACAAACGCACGCAGGAGGGTAATGGGCTCCTGACGCACGTCATGTCCGCCATCGTCCGCCATGTTTATTTTAAACAAACCAGTACTTAGTCTCGCTCGCCCCCCCCCCCCCCCCCCCCCCCCCCCCCCCGGCCCCTGGGATAGACGATAGGAAGCGACGAGTTTACTTTGGAAGATTTCTTCTTTCTCTTTTCTCGGTACTTCAATTCAGTTGTTGTTTCACAGCGTGTTGTATGTAGCCTTTCTTATCAGCTAACATTGTACACTGCATACGTTCTTGTATTGTAATGTTGAGTTCCGAAATAGTTTAGAGTTTACACATTTCTATTACACAGCCTCGTGCATTATACATGTACTTCAATTTTGCACTGTTAATCGAACATGCTTCCATCAAATGCTGCGTCTATTTTCTTAAATACGATTGAATTACGTGGTATTTAGTGCTGCAGTGGCATTTACAATGTTACGCATATGCATCATTGAAACACAAAGTATACCCACAAATGTATTTATGTACAGGTTCATTTTAACACATGCATGCGTGGAGTTAAATAGTAGAACCAAACTGCTTGAAACAATGCCTTCTCTCTGGCCACGATATTGCAACCATTAATGTAGCTAAGGATTTTAAAAGATTCTAATGTCAGTCGATTTTTGTCCTTTTTTGGCTTTTCTTTGTCAGTAGTAGAAAAGCATCTGAACGTTTTTTATTTGTTTTGTTTTAGTAAAGATTAGTTGTGTAGTTGGCGTTGTGTATTTTAGGCATAGTATCTTACAAGGCTTCACAAAGTTTGAACATTGTCTCCCATGATCCATTCTACAGTAGTGCAAACGAAAAACTCGTTGATATTGCTCTAGATCAGCCCTGTGGCCGCACAGACGACAGACACAGACAACAAGTAAAACACCACTGGCAGCCGACTCGGCTGCCAGTGGTGTTTTACTCACAAACGATATTTTGAGATTAGTTGCGTGGCAAGTTGCCGAGCGTTGGTGAAAGTAACGAAAAGTAGAAGCCAACTCTACCCTTTGCAACTTGCTGCGCGCGTGATGGCAATACTACGTGCAATATCAGGCTGCATATGCAATTGTGGAACCTATGATTTAATATCGATAAGTGAGTCCGTGGGAAATATGTTTCTTCAGCTAGTTTTTTATGTAACCTACAAAACTGAATAGACTGTCACTCTGTCAATAATTTTGTCGTAGGTACGTTCAGTTATATCAAACTTGAAGAACATCAATCAAATACAGTATCTGTAAGCTTTCGAAAACATTTTCAGTGAAACAACTCATACACTCGTTGTTTCATGCACTTGTGTTTATGAACATTTCATGACGTCCGACTTCTGTGGTCGATCGTGTACAATGATATTCCAACTGACGTGGTTGATTTGTCTGCTGGCTTTTTTTTCTTTTTCCTTTGACTCCTTTGTGTTTTTATGGCGTGTAACACATAAATTATGTGTAGCATATGTCATGGTATCATGTGGAACGACATATTAGTTTGTCATGGATCGCTCGATTTTTTCTCTTTTTTTGTGGCAACTTCCTCCCTCCCCAAGAGGACTGGTGCTAAGTGTTGCCACGCTTCGAAGAGCACTGACATGCGGAAATTGAAAAATGGCGGCCTGATTATTTTTGTTTGAGTTGATTCGAGAAGAAATCAGACATTTTGAATACCAGTATACGTAATTCTAGAATAATTTAGACATCAAAAATGATTATATTTATTCTGGCAGTTCCTCTGTTCGTATGGTTTCGTGTACAAATTATTTAAAGACGAGTTCACATCTTTGCGAAATATTCCAAAGGCCGACGGTTCTCTTCCTATACTTGGACATGCGTTTGACTTTTCTACGTGAAAAAAAACCATTTGAAGTTGTTGCGGGACTGGAGTGAAAAGCACGGACCAATTTTCCGTTATAATCGTGGTTTTGGTAAGTGAAACATTTAAATTTGCAAGGGCTCCGTCGATTAGAAAACAGTCTGTCATGATCTACCTGAGTATCAGGCGAATTTTTCCGCGCTCTCTTTTACTCTTCGTCTTTACGTGGTCGCGCCTGAAAATGTGAGACCCGTAAAGAGAATGTATTAAGGAGCGCGAAAAATTGGCCTGATCGCAGGTTAGTCATGATCAGCTGATCGGAGCTTATCACGCGATCATCCTTTTCATCCCGAGGAAATTACAAATTAATAACGAAATTTCTCGCCGAAATTAGGGAGTAATTTACCACTCATTGTACATTACAGTGTGGTACTTTCCATGTAATTAACTGTCAGTATTTCAACCCTTGGCAGTCCTTTTGTGATTGTTGTATTTCTCGAAATGTTCTGTGCAATACACCCGTGGGGGAGGGGGGAGGGGGGGTACTTAGGTATAATAGTGACGGGAAAATAGTGCGAATGAGGCCAAATTGTTCGACCCCCAACAAATCCCTTTTTTCTCTGCATATATTTTTTTTGGTTAAATATCAAGAGAGTTCAAACAGTTTTTGTGTCCACCTTTCTTTATTTATCATGCAAATTATTTACTAAAGTTTAGGCAGACTGGAGTCATTTCTTTGAAAAGTTGGGAGCAATACAATAAATTATTGTGTTCAGGGAAACAACAAACGGAACTAAAAAATTAAATGAGAACCCTGGGTTTACGCTTTTTGTCAACCCCCCCAAAACTCCTTAAAATCTTTCACCCAAAGAAAATCACCTCAGATCGCAAATGTCAAACCCCCAAAAGATCTTTGCACCTCTCTGTCACTATTATACCTGAGTATCCTCCCTGGGCAGTCCACCCACCACTGAATTTCTTTGAAAAAGACGGGTGCAAATTTACATTTAATCTGACTGCTTTTTTATGATTCCATTTTTATTCCATAGGAGACACCAGGGTCCTTTGACAGATCCTGATTTGATCAAACATGTCTCTGTAACAAATGCCATGAACTATGGTCGCTCTCCTGTAGTGCGGACCATTTTACCTAGCATTGGTAATGGCTTATTCTCCTCTAATGGAAAGGATCATGCTCGTCAACGTAAAATGATCAACCCTGCATTTAATTACAATAAACTTGACTGGGATGGTAGATGATTTTAAAGAGGTTGCCAGCAATCTTGTGAAGGTGAGATAACATAAGTGCACTTAGCTAGTATATGTTTTCAAATATAACAGGGATGGTGGTGGTAGGGGTGATAGTGAGGTACTCACCGTAGGGGCGATGGTTGGTCCGTTGGGTATGGGTGATGGTGTGGTAGGGGTGATGGTGGGGTAGGGGTAGGGGTGATAGTGATATAGGGGTAATGGTAGGGTAGGGGTGAGGGTGGTAGGTGCAATGTTTTCAACTATAACAGGGATGTTGTAGTAGGGGTGATGGTGGAGTATAGAGGTGGGGTAGGGGTGATGGTGAGGTAGGGGGGATGGTGGTAGGGGAGACGGTGAGCGGTGAGGTAGGGGCGATGATGGTAGGGTTATTGTGGGGTAGGGGTGATGGTAAAGGGTAGGGTATTGATGGTGGTAGGGTTATTGTGGGGCAGGGGTGATGGTGGAGTAGGGGTGATGGTGGTAGCGATGATGTGGTGGTGATGTGCTGGAGTGCATGAGCATTAACTTGCCCGTTGCTGCTCTGAAAATTCAGACAGGAGTGGACCGAAATATAACACATGGCTTGAATTGCAAATTGAATTCCAAATGCCCGTGTATAAGAACCTACATTTTTACAAGTCAGCCTGAATAGGTTCTTATATATCGGGTGTTTAGTGGGAAATCAGGCCGTTAATAGGTTCTTAATTAGGTTCTTATTTTATTCAGGGGCTTTAAACTGTTTGTGACTGTTAAGAATAGTAGTTTAAGCCCATTATTTACTCAATAGATCAGATAAGTATTGTAGTTGTAGTTAGTAAAGTACATTTTACTCATACAATGCCTGCTTTTTGAATTAACTTAATTGGGCTGATCTTACAAATAAGAACCTATTTCAAATTTCAGGCTGAATGGGTTCTTATATAATGGGGGTCTAATTTCCAAATTTTAGCCTGTAGGTTCTTAATCCACTAGGTTCTTATACGCGGGTGTTTACAGCCTGTATTGAATTCAAGAGGTGGCATGGAACTTATGGAAGTTATTGTTTCATAGTTTTATTGTTATTTATTACAGCTATGGACAGAACAAGTGAACAGCTCAACTGAAGGAGTCTCAGAGGTGCCTGTCTACACAGACTTGACCCATCTGACATTAGACATAATTGGAAGATGTGCTTTTGGTTACAACTTCAACACAGTGCTCTCAGGAGAAAGTGAAATTTCAACTGCTTTTTCTGCAGTAATCAAGGGTATCAATTTTGGCCGAATGATGAGATTGAATATCATTCCACTGTATGATTACCTTCCAGTGGCCGAGAATAAAAAGGCAAGGAAAGCTCTTGAAATGACAGATGGAACTGTTCTCGAGGTGAATTCATAATCAATATAACCAATGAAAACCATGGAGGAACCATTTGGTGAATTATACCTCATTCATTAGTTATCTTGTTAGCAGACTCAGTTGGCATGATATGAATTAACATCAACAATAATTTAGAACGGGTTGCCGGGGCCGTTGGAAAAACCCTTTTTTTTAATTGGCTGAATGATGTTTTCATCTTCAGCCAGGAGTCTAATATTGGTAGCAGCAATCTGTGACATGTAGGCCCACCTGACATATTGCTGTGGAGGAAACCCGGATAAGCTCCAACAGTGTGGGACACTTTGGTTCAAGTTTAAAACTTACCTAACTTTCCAGTTATGGTACCATGTGGGGTCCTTTTTTCCTCTGATAGTCATTTTACCATTCAGCATGACATGTACATGACATGTGATCACCTCGATATGGACACATTACAGTCCCTGCAACTAAATGTCTGGCCATGCAGGGGGGCAGCAGTACTTCTAAACAGAACAAACAAAAACAAAAAAGTATAACCCATGCGATCTCAAAGCTGTGATACATGTAACTAAGTCTAATCCAAATTTATTTTGCTAAAGGTTATTAGAGAAAGACGTAAAAGAAAGAATGAAGGGATCATCTCTTCTAAAAGGGACTTGCTAGGCCTGTTAATGGACCAATATGATGAAGAAACGGGTTCAACCATGGACGATGAACTTCTCAGAGCCCAAGTATTTACCTTCATGTTAGCTGGTCATGAAACTACCAGCGTTTCCATGATGTGGACACTGTATGAACTTGCAAGACACCCAGATATAGTGGAACAAATCAGGGAAGAACTGCAACTGATCATGAAAGATTCATCGGAAATGACCTGGACAAAACTGGGGGAGATGAAATTTCTTGGAAACGTGATTAAAGAGTCTCTGAGGCTTCATTCCCCCGCTGCTATGACAATACGTGTTGCAAAAGAAAGTGACGTGATTGGTGGATATGAAATTCCCAAGGGAACTGTTGTGGCCCTAGGAATTGATGCTGTACACCTTTCACCAAAGTTCTGGAAGGATCCACATGCTTTCGATCCACATCGATTTGATGGAAATGGTAAGCTCTTACTAATATGTTAGAACTGATGAAACCTAGCTATATGCTCTTAGCTTCCATGAGTCTCCTGTATCTAGAGCATCCGACTGGTGTGTGGAAAGTCATACATGTAGATTCTACTCGTGTTAAGTTGGGAGAACTCGGATTTTTTTTTTCCGAGTAGCTTGTGTCACTGTTCGATGGAAATGTTAAGCTCTTACTAATATGTTAGAACTGATGAAACCTAGCTATATGCTCTTAGCTTCCATGAGTCTCCTGTATCTAAAGCATCCGACTGGTGTGTGGAAAGTCATACATGTAGATTCTACTCGTGTTAAGTTGGGAGAACTCGGAATTTTTTTTTTCCGAGTAGCTTGTGTCACTGACTGAATAATATCTTTCTCCTTCATTGTGTTTCTATAAAGCTTAAAATTCACCATCATTTTTTTTCACACTGATGTGTCTTACTTTTCAATCCTTGAGGGAGAAATTAATAGAGTTCTCAACAACAGGAGCCTGTGCTTCTTGCACTGACGGGTTATCCTGTATAAATATTTGCTTTATTCAGTGTTATTAACATGAACAAAACTATATTTTGAGATCGAGTTAGAAATAATTTGGTGGTCTTTACAGTCACTTTACTGAGCGTGCACTTCGATCTATTCATATAGCCAGTCGAATGACTTAATTGGTTTCCGTTACTCCATAGAGTTGTCGCCTATTTGAAATTATCTCTGAAACCATTAGTTTATTACATGTAATAGTCGGTAAGGTAAAAATATAACCTTTTTTTTTTTTCCTAGTCTTGATTTTTTTACCAGGAAATCTTTCTTTACAATTTCTAAAGCCTTAAATTAGTGCAAGTATATTTTGCAGAAAGTTAAGGAACAGCGTTCATGAAGCTCGTTTGTCTTTCTGCAGATGACAGTCACCCAGTGGTCCATCCTTATGCTTTCGTGCCATTTTCTGCTGGTCCTCGCTCGTGTATAGGCAATAAGTTCGCCATGGCAGAGATGAAAGCTGTGTTATCCACTCTTGTGCAACAGTTTGTCTTTGAAGAGATTCCTGGATTCACTGTGACGCCCGTGGTTCGACTGACGGTGAAGTCAGATCCGCCGTTACGGTTGAGGATAAGAAAATTAACTGATTAAGTACATTAATTGCTTGTGGAATGCTGTAGAGTGAAATATGCCACGACTTCATTACTTGTATATGCCATTTTACTGTCAGTTTAGCGTATCTGTTTTAAACGGCGCTTTTGGACTGCTGGACTAAGGCTTGAGTCGAAACTCAGACAATACACTACCGTACATAGCCTGAAAGCAGGCTCTCTTGTTTGGGGCACGAGCGGGAAAGCCACAAGTTACGAGAGGCTATAGTCTACACAGACTTACAGTCAGAAAGTGAAGTTAATATCGCGAGAAGTTAAACAATTTTATCGACTGTATCGGTGTAAAATATTTTAGATGGTTTGTTAGCTTGGGACATGGCTTTTCATCTGTTCTAACTTAAGCCCTGGTCAAACGGCGCATGAGTCGATTATAGTTGAAACTCGCGCTACCGTTTGACCACCGACTATCATGCACTATCATCGACTCTCATGCGCTCTCATCGAATTTGAACCTGCTCAAATTTGTCATGAGAGTCGATGAGAGTTTTTTCCGTTTGACCACGCGGCGCATGATAGTTCATGATAGTTGATGATAGTTGATGATAGTTACGTGAGTTAAACTATCATCGACTATCATGCGCCGTTTGACCAGGGCTTCATATTATTTTATTGCCGTCAGATTGTATAATGTCTATAATAATAATAACAGTCTTTAGCCAGGGGGCATTCATCGCAGCAGTGGTTTACAGAATGGCCCTACATAAAAATTATAAGATAAATGAGTGAAAATTAAAGTAACAATATAATATAAATACAATTACGAAGAATAATGGAAAAACTATGACTAAGTTACAGCTTCATAAGAATGATGTTTAAAAATTAAAAAAAGTAGCTCATCTAACCTGTGCTTGAACAATGAAAGCGATTTAATACATGTGAATGATCTACCCCGCTGCCTTAAGGTGATTCCTCAGTACAGTAAACACCCGCTTATAAGAACCTAGTGGATTAAGAACCTACAGGCTGAAATTTGGAAATTAGACCCCCATTATATAAGAACCCATTCAGCCTGACATTTGAAATAGGTTCTTATTTGTAAGATTTGGGCCAAAACATATTTTAGCGCTGAGCATTGTAGGACAAGTAGAACTTTCAACATCGTAAATAAACTGTGGAAAATGTATTATATTTCCCTGGATTTTGTATGATTTAGTAGTTTATGTGACACGACTGAAATAATGGATTAAAGTACTATTCTGAACAGTAGCAAACAGTTTAAATCCCTGAATTAATAAGAACCTAATAATTAAGAACCTAAACAGCCTGATTTCCCACTAAACACCCGATATATAAGTTAGAACCTATTCAGGCTGACTTGTAAAAATGTAGGTTCTTATAAGCGGGTGCTTACTTTATTGCACTGCGCATCCTTACTGCGCATAATTTCGCGCGTAATAAATTAGCGCGCGCACATTAAAAACATGGCGGCTTTTCCTTTGTGGCTATACTCGCCAGGGAGGTAAATAAAAGTTTTCTCGTAAACGAGCACTGTGACCTATATTTTTTATTGCATAATTTTGATGTTCAAATTATCCTCTTTAAGTTAAAAAAATAAAATAAAAACATTTTCTGAAGGGAAAAAAGATATCGCTAAAAGCGTGCACAAAACCGTTACTCGTGGGTGCAAGTTATGACCTTGAAAACATCGATGCGAGGAACGTTTTGAGTCGATTGAATTTGTGTGATTATTTCCACAAATTATATATTAAATTGTTCCATATGATCGAGACTTTGAACTTATCAAGTTTTTTTTCAAGTATTACTTTAAACTTTGCTTCTAGCCACCGCGAAATGTTACGTGAACCGATGAAATAACTACGCGCGTGATCAGTACCAGTACAGGCATAAATGGGGTAACATTGGTCCATCGTATCTCTTTTGCGAGCACGGTGACCTATCTTTTTTATTGTATTTTTCGAAACAGTGCTTGGTAGGGAACATTCAGGGTAAGTTTCAAAAAAATCGTTCGACTGCTTTTATTTCAGAGGAATCACCTTAATTACTGTAAAACTATCCTGTATGCTGACGACACTTACTTTATTTCTCATTAAATAGATAAACTAATAAATAAATGGACGAGAGGGCAGACAGAAGGCATAAATTAAGGACGGACGGACCGGAGATACGGATGCTATGAATGCTTATGGGCGTTGAACATACAAAGGCTTGACTTTCGAGAAATAGATTTTCTGACCGTTTCTCTGCATGTATGAGTTTCATACGAAAAATAATTGTCTACTTCTCTCCGTACTTAAACAACAGCAGAATGTCACAATGATTATTTTGTATTGGTATGAGTGGTATAATTTCTGCCATGCACGATTTTTTTTAAATTTCAACTCGTGGAAAACGCAATGAACCAGAGAAGAATTTTTCAGTTGATAGCGCGAGCTCATTTTTAAAGCGCGCGCATTTTGTACGATTTGTTACGAGACAATTCGGGTCCAGAACATTTTCTTGATTTTTGGGCGTGTCGTGTTGTACAGCAACTCGTCGCAATGTCGAAGCGACAAAAACGGAAATTTAACGACATGAAAAATGTCGATACTATTTCATGTAGGACTGTCAAGAGGATTCGTCGCGTTGTTCAAATCCTGATGAAATGAAAATCAAGTACGAAACAAGCCAAAAAGGCAGAAGAGAAGCTTCCTTCACAGCCCCGGAAACTTGCTATGGCTAGTGAAGCGTATTTCACCATGCATCATAAAGCTCCTGTGCCTTTGCATTTCGACAAGTGCTTTCGCCTCGCGGAGTTCCTTCTTGAAAGCGCGCTTCGCGTGATAAACGAAGCGGAAAGATGAACTTGCCTCCTTTGAATTAACCATTGACAATTAAAGACTGACCAATCCAAACGCGAATGTCTGTTTGTCGTTTGTCTGTTTATTTTGTTGGTGGAAATGAATATTCATTTTTGTTTTCTCTCCTGCGAACGCGGTTTATAGCTACGTGGAATTATAATATCAATGGTGCAACTGTTAAATAGAAATCCAGGAAGGTGCAATATTTTTTATTGTACTATCGTTTCGTGTATGCTACATCTCACTACACAGAAAGTAACGCAAATTGTATCCTCAACAGAAGAGAAACAATCATCTGAGAAAATATACCATCATTACTTTCCTGAAACAATATTGTAAATCAAATCGTTTTCTGTGGTAATTATTTTTATCCTGAACTATTGCAATATGTTGCGCATTTTTCTTGAAAAATAAACTCTTTCGTCAAAATTATGTGACCAAAAAAATTCACACAATTTTGTGAAATAACAATCGGTGCGCTTTATAAAGAACGTTACATCTCTTTTTCTTTTCTTTTAAATAATTTATAATGCGCTGTTTCACAGCAACCTGTTTTTAAAAAATAATGACCTTAACTGACTTATAAATATCCATTTCTTCGGTGGCTTTATAATAATCACATACATCATGTATTGAATGCCCGTGTATTAATTATATTGGATGTTGGGTCCCATAGAAACTTTACCGCAAAAGAGCTTCATGAAACATCTTCGATAGAATCACTCAGTAAAATATCTTTATAGATCCCACTGAGGCGTAAGTTTCCATATACTGAACTCGAGAACAATGAAATGTTTACGTTTTTCAAGGTTCCAAGGTTTCCCGGTTCTATTCACTCTGAATCCAATTCAATTCGTTGACTGTATGACTTGAACCAAGACAAGTTTATTTTGCAGTCCTGCGCGCGGCGGTGTCAACGCAAATTTCTGAAGTTTCCATTCGCGGGTTTCTTCTCGTGTCTCAACTCATGTCTACTCGGCGTTGTTATACTTTAGCGTCATTATTGTAACGTTCCATCTCTGCTTCTTTGTATCCACAACATCTGAGCCAACGAGCGCGTATTCTTGCGTACGGACAAACAACAGCGAACATCAAGCACAGAACGAACAAGCCCACAAACCCCATGCAGCTCGCAAGGAAATACAACGGAACCTCGCGTGAACCCATCTTTAAAATGTGGAGAAAATCCAACTGAAAATTTTATTTCGATCGAGATGGAAGAAAACTGTCGATTAATATCGACGAGAGAAGGCTTTATCGATATAAGATCTTTGGATGATATATTCTGTTTTGAACGCCGGTTTACCTCCTGAAATTGAACAAAAATTGATTTTATCAGTAAATATATTCAATATACAACAAAAGATAAAATGAAGAAATGCATTTGACAAATTAATATAACTCACGTTGTAAATTTGAAAAGACAAACGGCGGCTTCGATTATTTTTGCCGGTTTTACTCCTTTTCGTTGGTAGCCGCTTACTGCATTATGCTTATGTCTTCAAAAATTCATATATTTCCCGTCATCAGTGAATACTTCAAGCTTATTTACTCGGGTTATTTACCAGAGGCAGCTGGGGAGTGGATTGGCGTTTCTTGAAATAAATGGCATTTTCGTTCGAGCCTCGGCTGCTGAAGATCATTTGACAGAAAGGAATCTCAACACAGAATTTACCGTAGCCCTTAACAACTACAGTACTTTTCAATTATGTCGAGAGAATGGAAAACCGCACACTACGTCACAAAGTATTGTTTGACGTCAAGAACAAGCTGCCATGATTCTGTGGACAATTTCAGTTTTTGTTTTCGGTTGTCAAGCAACGCTGCTTTTAATTCAAATTGAGTCTCTTTTCTTGTCTTTTTATTTTTCAATTAAGCAAAGCCAGTGTGTAATAGCTAAAAGCATCAGTCACGTTTCATTTGTAGGTGGATTTAATTTTACTGAATTGTTCGCTAATTGCAGGCGTAAATTGTCGTTACGCATGGCAGCATGTTCATAATAATTTTAAAAGCAAGATATAATTAACAATTAAGTGGAAAGAGTGTCGCTATGATTGCATATAGTTGATACCATTTTACAGGTTTGCTGTCGTAATTGCTGATCGCGAACTAAAACCAAAATCATCATGTGCAGAAGCATTACAGTGGAACCCTGATTTAACGAACCTCGATTTAACGAAGTCCCCGGTTTTAACGCACAAATTTATTCAGCCCGGTCAGAATTACAATATATGAATGTATGGAAAAGAACCCCGATTTAACGAACCCCGATTTAACGAAATACCCGATATAACGAACACAATCTAGAAGCCCGAATGTAAAAATCTACCCCGATATAACGAATAAATGTCATCACGCCACAGAAGATGAATAATCGACAACAGAAAATATTTTAATTCTCTAAGAAAGTTTGTCAGCAGTCCATTACAGTCATACATGTTGCTAAAAATAGTACTGTCGTGGCCATCTAGTCGGCTTTTCTTCTTTAATTGTCTTTAATCAGTTAAAATTAATTATTAACTATACCCCGATTTAACGAAGTTTTTGGTCAGTTTTCAACAAATTCGTTATATGGGGGTTCTCGATTTAACGAAACCCCGATTTACGAACCAATTTCCCCAGTCCCTAGCAATTCGTTAAATTGGGGTCCACTGTACATGTAACTTCGCCCACAAACAACTTGTAAAATGAGCCAATCAGAACTCAAAGTAATGGCCCTTGCAGTGGGGGTCACGTGACGTACTAAATGGAAAAGCATGATGAAATTTGTAAGACTGCATGCCAACTGTTTGGAGACCACTGAGGTTTAAAGTTATAGTTTGAAAGATTGATTTGTAAAAATTGTGAAGAGCCAGCAGGCTGTCCGATTTTTCGAACCAATTCTGTTTTTAAACTATTTTATAAAAAATTTCCTCATATAACGCGCGCTTTGATTGGTTGGGTAGTCGCTAAATACATCAGTGTTGCGCGCGCGGTACTGCAAAAGAAATAGACCATTTCGATATATTAAATTCTAACTTGGCTCTGAGGCTTAGGGAATAAACAAAAGAAATTGGTCTTCGATATATTAAATTCAAACTTGGATCCGAGGCTTAGGGGAATAAAACAAAGAAATCGAAAAGAAATCACATCGAGGTTGAGGGATGAATAAATAATCTCTTTTGTTTTATTCCCCTAAGCCTCGGAGCCAGGCTAGAATTTTAATATATCGAAATTAGCCTATTGTCAATTGGTTATATATTCAGATGGTCTCTTTAACACACACCGTGGTGCCTGATTACAAAGCTTCAACGAGAACATGTTCAATACAACCTTTCCTCTATTGTCTTTATTCAAATCCTGCTGTTTTCGAGTCGAAATCCATTGTTGCATGTATATGCTTTTGTCCCGTTGCCTGACTTCAAAGGCATCCGACAAACTTTCGCATTGTGTCTGTTGTTGTCATCTTGTGTTGATCAAGAGACTTTTTGTTATCATCTTGTTGATTAAAAAAAACTGGAAACTTTCGCAGTGTTTCCACTGTCCGCAATTCAGTTCCAACGTAACCTCAATCCTAAGTTGACTACGACAGACTTTGCTTTGTCGCTTCTTGTATGTTATTTACTGTACGGATACCCACGTACCAATATCTCCCCTATACAGATAAAGAACAATAATGGAGGCCAGATAAATTAAAGGCATTTCATTGGGAAAATATTATAGCATTCGACTTTCGTTCTTAGACTCATTTTCTTGCTTTCCAATGCGTTAGATCCGTTGGCGATGAAAAAGAGTTCCATTTATCAGTGCAAAAAATCACTAGAACCCAAAACTTAGTTTATCTATTAGTCGGTAATAACGGTATATAACAAACCAGATGCTCTCAACTCCCTGCGTAGATTTTATCAGGCTGACTTATTTCCGAGTCACTTGGATTTCCAGCAATAATTTCTAAAGAACAGTTACTGCACCCTTTCTTCGTTTCGGAATTTCCAGTCACCATTTTAGTGTCCATTTTGAGTTTGTCCTTCCTGGAAATTTCACGAAGAGGCCAGGGAACCTCACTTCGGCTCAGCAGCTTCGATTTGTAACCTTCAACTGGCACCATTACGGTCAAAACGCTTCCTTTAAGGCTTGAGTTTGTTGGCGACTCGCCGCGATTTTCGGCCGAATTCACAGAAGAAAAGCACCACCAAGCAATAAACCAACCATCAATAACACAAAGCAGTATGCAGTGCTCGCCAAGCTGAGCTCTGTCATCGGCGAGTGAAACTATTTTCACCTGCAAACTGGCCACGATAATATTCAAGTACATCTTTGTTGCGACGGCATGGCCGTTTGGGAAAAAGAGTCAATCTTCTTGCAAACTGCAAATATGTATTTATGCATGCATACATGTACGTCTCGGCGCTTCTGGTTGAGGCCTGTTTGGCTCATTAGCATGCAAGTCTCTGGTGGTTAATCCAGTTTGAATCAAGCTTTGTAATGCAGTGAAAATTAAGCCATTGCAGACATTCAGAAGTGGCCACCGCGATGCCAGGCAACAAAAATGGATTCTTAAACACCTACATTGTACTGCGTTAAAAGGCACGACAAACAAATCTTAGTCTTTTCTAATTTGTCAAAGAAAGGTACTAATTGTTCTACAATTCTTGTAAAATCATTTTAATTGCATTCTAAAGAAGTGTGCTCTGCGTTTATTTTTTGCATAACCATGTCTTCCATGTCTCTTTTTCGGCACAGGTTTTTTTTTTTTTAAAGTGGAAGTGGTTGTATTTATTCTGTCTCCTTTTGTTTCATCAACTTTCCTCTTTTACCGACAAAAGGCAGGAAGGGAAAGAAAGGGAGTGAAAAGAGGAAAGGAAAAGGAAGGGAAAGGAGGGATGACATTATATTGAGGTGATGCAAAATGTCCAACCTATATAGCTGCAATTCCTCATCAATAGCATATTCAACGGGCCACCAAAATCTGGTCGTATTAACGCGGTTGTCGAAAGAAAGTGGTCGTATTAATGAGGTGGTCGTAAGGCGGGGTTCCACTGTAGTAACCGTGTTTTACTGGCTCGTGCTCTCTACTTTTCAGTGTGGTCTAAAATGCCCGTCATATTTTATGACAGGATACAATACATGTCTTCGGATAAAAAATGTCAACCGCAGTTTGCCAAAGATTTTATGGCTGGGTAGCATAGAAGCGTAAAAACACGACAAGAGCAAGATATATATTTTATTTCGTTTATAAAGCCTACTGGGTGTCGAAAAGCCCCATGGGGGAACATCTAATAAAGTATGTATGCATATGACATCAGTGACCGAGACAACAGTTATAAATTTTTAAATACATCCAGTAAAGCAGTCGGAACAAATTATTCCTCCAAGAAAAGTGTTTTCAATTTAATTATTGTGCCGAAAAGTAAGTTGAATATGGTATATATACTATATATTTAAGGTATATAAGGTGTTGCGAGCTGTTGTCAGTGTATTTTTTTAGATACACGCTGCACTAAAATTTCTACTCACGAGAAGTAGTCGTCGTTTCCATGATCTACTACCAGAATGTCGTATTCTGGTGAGGAAATGTTAAAAGGTCCTCTTCTCTCGATGTGCCTACTTTGTTCTCCAAATGTTAACGTACAAATTTTGGTTTTCTTGCCTTGTGCCTGAGAATTCTCGATGCCTCTTAAACCTGCTGGTCTCTTGTAATGGTTAATGAGATTGTCAGTAAAATTACTGTTCAACTCTGGTGTCAATGGCATTTTGCTTTTATTGTGCTGCAAGGAACCTCCGTCTCTGTCCTGTCCGCTTATCATCGTTTCTGCTAAAAGACGTGGTTTATTATAAAACGGTCTTAAATCTCGCGATAAGTGGTAGTCACTTTGGTAAAGTTCTGTTGCATATTCTTCCCCTAACCCTGAAGCATTGATTGGTGGGAAAAACAACATTTGCTGGCCATGGTGCGTCGAGTTTTCTTTCGCTTTAGCAGCCGTATATCTCCACGTTTCGTTTCCCATTACCCGCGAAGGCTTAGTCCTCATCTGTTCATATCGCTTGTTAATTTCCCTCTCTTTCTCTTTGATTTCTTTTAACCTGTTTCTGAAAACTCGATTAGTTTCCATTTCGTCTCGCCGTTGCTTGGCCATGGCGTGTCTTTGTCGTTCCTTTAGTTTAAAGGATTCGTCTTTGTAGCTGTTGTACAGCGCTTTCCGAATTGATAAAACACTTGTATCCATATTCGTCCGTTTTCGATAATTTTCCAGGAGACTATAGCGAAATAGCTGTGATTCATCGTGGAAACAACAATATATACTTCTTCTGTATAAAGGATATTATCACATTTCAATATGTAGAACTAACCAACACTGCCAGTGTGATGATAATTGATAAGATGTAAGAAAGGTTATATTCGTATCCAAAATAAAATCGATCTCTTTTGTACACTCAGACAATGTAATACTACAATCACAATCGTGGAGAAGTATTCAACACTCGATTAGATACGCTGTGTGATTGAATAACATATCTGTGTATCACGCCGTGATTATCGAAAACCTTCGATACAATTTCTTGGATCAATAAATATTGTCAGGTGCCAGGATTGATAACTGAACAGTGTATGAATAGATCAATTAAAATAATATTGTAACTGTTTGGCTAAAGCTATTTGCCCATTGGACGATCATTTCAACACACAACGAAGGACCACTGAGGGCATAACAAGGTGTGCTATGCACCTGCTCTGAAATAATTTCATTCCTCTATAGCTCAAAATATTAATCACTTCCCTTTTCCGATGACCAAAGCTTCCTTTTCACGTTTTCTCCTGACGGATAACTTGGAGACGAATATGAAGAGAGAAACACGAAGACGAATATATCCGCCTCTCAGTTTTCGCAATTCTTGCCATCTGACGGTCGTGACAATGTATTCGATATTCACGGAAATCAGCCTGATTTAATTGCCAGAACTTACTGCAACGCAAGTTAAAATAAGTTTTCGTTTTGAAACGGACGCCCAAAAAGTAACTCAGACAGGTGGCCTCTTGAAGTCACCAGATCACTCTGTGGGAAGGAATAGCCTGCGTACAGACGTCTTCTATTTCCTTCCTGGAAATAGGAGACGTCGACGCGCGCGCAGGCTAGGGAACGAAAGGAATATATTAAATCAATCAATACAAAGCCTGAATACTGTAGTTCTAGTCAGTGCATTTTATCTTGTCAGAAAACTATACTTACAGGTAATTATTTTTACTTCTTTTACTACAAGATATTAGCCAAACGGGAGGAGACTGAGTCTGAAAGGGAAAAAATAAACTTACTTCCGCCGGAAATCCAACTCGCCACTGTATATATTAACATAATTAAGCTTGAATGTCGATGAATAGCAACAAATGCGGTTGCCAACCAGTGGATCTTTTCGCAGTGGGAAGATAATCGTTGAAAAATTAGCGTTCCTGTTCGCATTCGTGAACTAATATGGCCTAGGAAACCAATCTGTTCTTCAAGAAACAGGATCTATGAAAAGGCTGCGAAGTTGAAACCATCGACATGGAACAGAGCATGGAAATCGAACACGAGCGAACAGTTCGATCAACTTGGTGGAATCATTATTAAATCATGCTGAACGGTTTTGCGAGGCACAGACCACTCAGCACAATCGAGTATGAACAGCAGTTGGATTACTTGTGCCAGTGGATGGAAAAATGGAGCAATCAAGTGGTAAGATGATTTTAATTTACAAGACACCCTCAATCTTTCGGTAGTAACCGAACCACGCGATTTATGCATGCGGAAAATGAGTGGCTTTGTTATTACGTTTGCTTTAATACTTATGTTTAAGCGGCTTTTCTCGTCTAGAGTGCTAGTAAACATTTCTAATTTGAATTTTCCACCATTAAAATTGAAAGTTGATTTCTCGTAACCGCTCTTTTCTGTAGAAAGGAAAGGTAATTAAGGATATTCTTTTCCATATTGGACACTCAGTTATTGTGATGCGTGTTAACTTTGTGTTGCCAGTGCGATCTGCAAGATAAAATTAATTCTCGGCTCAAACCTTACATGTTACACTTCAAGCTTACTACTTTGAAAGGCTCACAGACGCAATGATATGAACATATCTTAGAAATAATTCGAACGTTTGTGCTAATTCTTCGACTGATTTCCATGGACCACTAGTGTCTCACTCTAATTTCCTAAATTAACGTTGTGTTTACATTTTTAATAATTAAAATTCACTTGAATTGAGCTTCTTCAATTTTCAGCGTATTTCCAAGTTTATTCAGCGTTAAATAGTTTCCTCCAATGAATTGTACTTGAACATTTATAAATTGTTACTTTTCCTTCAGGACAAAATCGGACGAAAAATTGTCAGCTTGAAATGTCCTTTCAGAGCCTGTTTCACAAAAGAAGGATTACAAGGATAAGATATACACAATAGTACAATGTGGGCCCTTTGGTATTTTTTATTCCTGTTTTGTTCCAAACAGGACCAACATTCCGTCCTTTAGAATTCACTGCACATGTCATAAATATTTTGATGCATAGAATATAAATGATATTTTTATACATGTATGGCAGGCACTTCTCAAGGGTAAATTGAGTTAACTGATTGGCTGTTTGAGAATGAATATATGAAATATCATCTGCAGGCGAAATATTTAATGTATGAAAATAATGAAAGCTACAGTGTAGACCATCGCTGCGGCAGTGATATTGTTGCGAAAAGAAAGCAACCTCGTCCCCATAGCCTCCCCTGCCTTCAATGTTGGCAGGTGGGCACGAAGAAGACCCTGGTGAAGAGCAGGTCACGTGTCTCCAAAAATATTGGAGATTTTGATTGTTTCAAAATGGCGGTGGGCTCGCGATAATTTGGCTAATTTTGTGGTCATGTGACCTGCTCTTCATCAGGGTCTTCTTCGTGCCCGCACCCGCCATCTTGAAAGCGGAGATGGCCCTGGGGATGAGGTTGAAAAGAAAGCCTGAAAAAATCAGGCTTGAACGGAATTCGAACCCATGACCTCTGCAATACTGGTGCAGTGCTCTGGTGCAGTGCAGTGCTCTGGTACAGTGATTGGCTGTTTCTTGGTTGGGATTTTCCAGTACGGACCATTACCACTTTGTAAGCTAAAGGCCCGATCATACGGTCACAACATTCTCAGAACATTTGTTGTGACATGTTGTGACCATGCCCGGTCAAACGGCCACAACAACCTCTCAACATTTCAAGAACAAAAGAAATGTTGTCACAACATTGTTTGTGAGGGGTGGTCAAATGGTCTCAACATCGGCTCACAACAAATGTTGTGAGAATGTTCTGACAAATGTTGTGACCGTTTGATGCCTTAAATGAAGGTGTAATGCATGCCATATATTTGACTGTGCACTTTGTTTGCAATGGAATACTTGGACATATATGATCAGCTATTTTGAATGTGATGCAGGCATTGAAGCCGAGCATTTAATACAGCTAGGTTCTTTCAAAATAATTGAGTTGAAGAAGAACTTTACAGAAGAAACAATGGGTACCCTGGGCCCAGAGGTTTTATTTCTTCTCTTTCTCAATCAAATTTGAGCCGCAAAGCGGCAACAGTGAGCCGCAGGGTAGCCTGATGTCGAAATGTGTTATGTATATAATCAAAACACCTTAGTTTGCATCTTTCTCTGAAATCTTCAGAGGTCTTCGGAAGTTGCAATCAGAAACATTCAGATTGACCTTTGGAAGATAATTTATTTGGGAATCTTTGGAAAGGCTGGTCACATTGAAACGACTATGTAATACAAATACATAATTTTCTTGTCTGTTACGTAGCTTGTTCCACTAAATTTGTATCATTTTATGAGGAAGTTATTCTATGTAATCACTTGACTTCACTTGAGAGTGTTTAACTTTTTTCTTACACGTTATAGAGGCGCAATGTGATTGATCTTCTTCTTCCACGCTGTGATCTAGAACAAATCACTTTCCTATGGACGGTAAGTTTGCTGTTTCTATGTATATCACAAGTGACAGAAATAGAATGGTTAATCATCAGAGACTGACAAGCCTACGGATCCTGTTAAACCTTACTTTTGATGCAAGACAGCGACTCTAAATTAAGATCGAAACATCTCAGTCAAAAATAGTTAATTGATCATCAATTTCACGACTCACTCAAGAAATTATGTACAGTACGTAACAGTTAAAACCAGACAAAAATAAAGTAACTGAATTCATTCACTAGAAATTTGATTTCATTCCCGGATGAAGAGTTCAGTCATATTCAAAATGAGACTTTATCCAAAACTCAAATTTGTGACCTCTCACGCGAAAACGTACACTAACAGATATCGGTTTGAATGGCAAAATACACGACAACTGAATGGATGAAAAAACCGTTTGAAACAGTTGCCATGAACGGCTGAATGGATCAGAACTTGAATAGCTGAATGGCTGAAGAAAAATTTCTCATGGATGGCGGTGAACAGCTGAATGGCTAAAGAAAACTTTTGAATGGCTGGCTGTGAACGGCTGATCATGAACAGCTACAGAAAAATTTCAAACAGATAATCAGAGACGCAAAGGGATACATGTAGATAAGATTCAAAATAAGTTTATTTTATTGATCGACAGGCAAAGGGGATCAAATGACAAGTTGAAAAAATCGGAACAAAAAATATCTGAATTTCAAAGAAGACTTAAGTTAATGATTGGATTCAGGTTCCCTATTGCACAATTAGTGGAGTAAAACAGTCGCTGGTATACACACTATATTTTTTTGTTTCTCTTTGCTGCTCACTCTTCTCAACCCTCTGACACAATACACATATATCAAAACTGAGGCAAGGCAGTCTCAGTGACAGATTTAGGGGAGCCCCTCCCCCCCCCCCCCCCCCCCCCCCCTTATTGGTGTTAAATACTTAAGACCCGAAGGCCCGTTCATTCGTTTGAAGAAGGCAAGTGAGGGAGAAAATGATCTTGACTGTTTCTACTAACAAAATTATTTGCTGACATAATTATATAATATTATAAACATGCACTCAGTGTCTGTAAGAATCAAAAATACAATTTGGGAATTGCATGCTTCACTAGCTATGTACATGTATCGATTAATATATGCTGATTATAATAATGATTATTTCTTGGTACATCATGTTATGTAATGTTTACTTCTACATAAAGGTGGTTGAACCAACATTACACAGAGACTTCATGTACAGTTCACTGAATGCATTCCCAAGGAGTTCATTCAGTCCTGTGTCAACACCACTATGCAGAGAAGTTCACAAAAAGCTTGGAAAACCAAGATACAGAGTGAGTTACATGATTGTATATAATGTTGTTTGATTTAAAGTTCAGGAGAATTGAAAAGTACATAAACTTTCAAATTATCTCAAACTTTCTCTCATGTTTGCATTCTAGGCTATATATTAGCTACATGTATATGAAAACATGTGCGCCATTTTCTATTTCTTATAATAATTATGTACAACAAGCCGTAACTGTGAAGTAAATTTGTTATACATGTACATTATGTATGACATCTTCACTTTAGAAACTCAGACTCTTTTTAAAGAAATAACACTAAACAGCCTTTTTTAGTATGTCAAAAAGTCAATCTTTATGTTTCATGCCTGTCTTAGTCCCCAGTCACTGGCAATTCTGCCTGCAGGCTAGGGGTCTGCAGGCTCGTGAGAGATTCAAATGACAAAGACGTGGCAGCCATGTTGGTGGAACAAACAATAGAAGCTACATGTAACTAGAAATATTTTGTTAATGACCACCAACATGGCGGCCATGACATCACAAAGCAGAATAGTGTAGTTCCATTTTAAATCCTCACAGCAGTTTAAGTGGTAAATACTAATAAACAGTTGTAGTTAATGTAATTACTGTAACAGTTTCCCAGATTTTGCCAGAGATTTCCAGATTTAAATTTTTGACACAATCTCGAGATCTCTCGAGCCAGATTTCCAGTTCCTGTAGGTTTATCATAGTTTATAAACAACAGGTCTAAATTCAGGAATTTTTTAACCGTAACCGTACCTTGCGTTTATTCTGTCAGGCCTGGAAACTACACAGGGTAGAGAGTGCCATCCTGCATGATGAGGTGAGGTACACTTTTATATGACAATAAAAAAAAATACAACAAACTTAAAATTCGAAGCTTGCAAAAGCTCAATCATGTCAGATCTTGGAAAACGGTCAAAAACGGTGACGGACTAAGCTAATAAGCTTATGTTGCAGTTCCATAATAACACGGTTTATAATGAAGCATACTTACTTTCAAGGAAGGCTTCCATGCAAATGCTATCGGATGTATTTTTAAAATAAGCGAAAAACTTGATCAAATTTCCTGCAGGGTATTTGCCGCGCACGTGCTTACATCAAAGTGTCACCGTGGAATGCAATCTCGTACCCAGAGTCCACGGTCTCCTCGGTTAGCGGGTCGTCGCCTGGTGACGACTACCGCTGACTGAGGAGACCGTTGACTCTGGGTACGAGATTGCATGGAATGCTGAAATGTACCTCATGTATGATAGTGTCTAGTGTCTCATAAAAATCGCAATTTGGGGACCCAGGGGCGGTTAGTCGGGGAAAGACGACAATTAATACCGTATACATACAAGAATGAAAAAGGCAACTACTGCGCAATGAAGGAGCTGATAATTATGGCAGTATTAGTAGTAATTTATTTATCCACATATCACGGATAAGTTCGAGACTCGTTTAAACGTGAACGTGCAAAATACAGAACATTCAGCTATCAGTATAGGTCTAACGCTTGAAACGTGACGCGCTATTAAAAAATCTACGAAAGCGCTTAGCAACTCCAAGTTGATGACAAGCCAAGTGTTGTTCACTTTCCATTCTACAAGTTGCTCTTCTGAAGAAAATGCAAACCAAGAATTAAATGCATCGATTAAGTCCGGTCACCCAATGCGACTTGTTTCCAGTGATCTTTGGTGTTGATTGGCTCCGTTAATTGGCTGACAATAGTATCTACCTTTTGCATAATGAACAGCTGTAATAATTGTTGTTGTTGTTTTGTTGAATTGAACAGGAGGAAGTAAAGGCCTGGACATCTGCTGCTGTTTTACCAATCGTGAAATCTCCTTCCCGTGCATCACCATCACGACAAGCTAAAAGAACACCGTAAGTACTGAATAAAATAAACCCTTATCAACGCAGACTCATTGCTCGCTTTTTTACTCGCTCTTGTAATATCCGAACGTATTAGAGTGGTTTTCAATCGAGTGTCATAAAACCAAAGCAATTACAATGGTCAATCACTACAAACGTAAACAACAACGAACCAATGAGAACTCAAAGCAAATACACGTAACCGGCGCCAAGCGCGGAAAACGCGTGTCAACCAAGTCGCCATTTGTTTTGGTTTTGCATCTGATTGGTTGGGAAGGGCCTTGGGAAGATGGCGCGAGTTTTAACCCAATCATAGTAAGTAAAGCAAAATCAAAGCAATTTAATGATTAATTTCGACAGTCAATTAAAACCTCTCTATCATATCTGTAACCATATCGAAAAGGTGTTTATATTGAATTCCCTTCCCAAACAGTTCTCCTGAGAGACTAGACTCCAGAGGCTCTTGGAAATCGAAGACGACTTATTTTGGAGTCAAGTTACCTGGAATTTCAAGTGGTGGTGGTCAAAAGAGGTCTCTGTCAAGATTTGCAGGAAGTCGTTCAGCTCCACCCGGCGGGGCTACGAAAACCTCTTCCCAGCATGCTGTGAGACGCCACATGCAGAATGAATACAAGAAGGATGTACTCAATAGTACCGCGGTGGATAACGGGAAACCTGAGGACGTGACGTCATGGTAGGTGAAGAAAGATGCGTGCATTCTGAAACGAGATTAGTTGATATGCGTTGTAGTGGCTTTCTTTTGCATGTTCTCATGTGTTTGATTGGTCAAGCGACGTATTATTCTTCGAACATTGCTACCATTTAAGCAGATAAGGAACTATTCAAATACACCTCCATAAGACGGACACCTCCATAAGACGGACACCTCTCTAAGACGGACACCTGGTGTTGGTCCCTGCGCGACGTTTTTCAGTCATTTTACTGCAGCTAAACTCTCTATAAGCCGGACACCTCTCTAAGACGGACAGTTGGTGCCGGTCCCGATGGTGTCCGTCTTAGAGAGAGTTGACTGTATATACTCATTTGTGAAAATTCGAGATTGCCGCGGCCCCCGACCCCTTCCCAATAGATTCAGATAATCGCTTAACTTTTGGTCAGGTGGTCGTTATACGTTCGGATTGTCCGCCGTCGCAGCTATTGTCCGCGGTTCATTTTGTGCATTTCTTGCAGGCAAAGATTGTACAAGTCAAAGTCATGCCCCAATGTGTCATACACGAAGTCAGTGTACGCTCAACGGAGACATGTGCATGTAAGTAAAAAAAAATAGCTCTTTGTTGTAGGTTGGTTTTACTGAGCTAAAACGAAGTCGCATTTGGTGATATAACCAAACTTAATCCTCATTGAACAAACCTGATGCTTTAAATTTCGTACTGTACGACATCATTGAAACTGAGATTTTGAAAAATGCTAAACGCAGATGCATTATACATATCAGAAGATTTTAAGAGCGCAATGATCAGTGTAGTGTATCGATCATGTATAAAAACGTGGCCCGACCATAGTTCATCACATTGTTGTTTTAATTTTATTCACTGGATAAGATTTGTTATATCATATTCTCTTTAATTATAAAGTATACTTATTCTACCTTACTTTTTTCTTCTCAGCAACGCACTAAAACTGAGCAGTATCCCAACTCCGCGTGGTGTCAGGATTCCTTGCCAGAGAATGCTCAGTGTCTTGTTCAGTGGTTTGAACAACAGTGGAGCGGTAAGAATCTCAAAATGACTACTGCATGGTTGCTCGCGAACTTCGCTGACAGAATCACTTTTCTGGCGTACCAGGCACCACGGACAATGAAATAATTATTTCCCGCGCAAAACCGAAAACGCGCAATCAGTACTCTGACGTCACCTTTGCGCCTTTGACGATAAAAAATTCCCGTGCTAAAATACTTCAGCATTGACTTCATAAATTGTGTCGGTTTTTGCTGATAAGAGAAATCCAGAGTCATTTTAGTTCAGACTATGAACATTCCCAGGAATTTGGATTCAAGACATAACCTGCTTCAATTCTGTTAAAGGCAAACGAACAACATGTCTCCCCCCCCCCCCAATTTCATGCCAGAAGAAACGAAATCAAACACAAAAAGAAAACCCTCAAATTAAATGGATGTATATTCTGCGGCTTTAAAACTGACATATATAAGATAATTATATTGTTTTAACATTTCTGTTTTCCTGTAGGGTGGCAAAAGAACGAATTTCTTCAGCTGTTCTTGAGAGTCCTTGCTCCAAGCGAACTTTACTTTCTTTCTGCACTTCTAGCTGTAAGTAGCATGGTTATAATGGAACACGGTCTCGTTTGTTTTAAGTGGACATGGTTGCTCTGCAGAACCAAGCATACAATTTATCTTACTCGATCACAAGCCGTGTCGGAGGAAATGAGAGGGTGGTGGCGATCTAAATGTTTTTTTTTCCCAGTGTCATGAGCAATGTTTTTGTAACAGCACATGTATGATGGGTACAGTAACATGTTGTTGTTGTTGTTCTTCTTTTTCAGGTTAAACAGTATCGAGATTTTATCGCCATGCTCCCAGAGCAGCTGGCTATTCGCATTTTTTCATTTCTTGTTCCTAAGGAACTCCTTGTTGTTTGTCAGGTAAGAAAAAGTTAACTTGTTATTGTTGTTGTTGTTGTTATATTTTATACTAAACTTTCAGCTCCTCTCCTCCTAGCAGTAAAATAAGGGCGAAGCACATAATATGACGGGGGTAACCTCTGCTTGCATTCCTACTACGATTATCAGTTGAGTAAAGCGCGATGGAAGTTTGGTGACAAGGTTTACAGGTTTAAAACTACGTTGTTACCATGAGCAACTGACTTAGTTACCAATGGTAACCTGTGTGTCGCTGACGCTTTGTTACCAGTGACGTCAGTAACAGACAGAAAGTCTGGGTTACCATTAGAAACCTAGCCAGTTGCTCAGGGCAACAACGTAGTTTTAACGCTAAAATATTGTCACCAAACGTCCCGCGCGCCTTACTCAACTTATAATCGTAGTAAGAGGAACGTATCCACATAGGCCGTAAGAGACACGTACATGTATACGACAGTATAGAAACATTTTATTGACACCTTTCTATGCATTCAAAGTAAATCAGATTTTCTTTTTCAGGTGAGTAAAACGTGGCGCCGTCTTGCATCAAAAGATGATCTGTGGAAAGCAAAATGTCAAGAAACATATGTTGGTGAGCGCGAAATTTGTTTTCAAAGGACAATTTCAGTGTCATTTTTCTCACCATGGATACAGTATTTATTTTGTGTGATTGAACTCCCATTTTTATTATATCTACCTATGTCATGTCTCAGGTGTGCCACTTAGTACCCCAGCCGTGTGGAAGGACATCTTCAGAGATAATGTTAGCTTAAAACGTAATTGGGCAAATGGCCGCTGTAAAGTGACTGACATGGCTGGCCACACCCACAAGTAAGAGGCCGTTCTTTTGTTTCAGGGGCCACAATAGGCTAACGCACTAGCACTTCCAAGAGTTGTGATTTGCGTATTGATGTTTCTTATCTAATACATCAGGCTACAGCATACATGTATGCGTGTACCTGTACGATGATTGAAAGTTTGCTCAGTTTTGTAAAGTAATTATGTTGACTTGGTCCTTTCTTACTTTTATGTAACTATCCAACGTACACTGAAAACAACGTACCTTAAGGTCATCTGCAATGTTCAAAAGCACTTGAAGACTGAACATCGTGTGTTAATTTCCTCTTGTAGTGTACTTTCTGTGTGTGCTTACAAGAACAACGTTGCCACTGGTAGCTTGGACAGAACAATCAAGTAAGTGAATCAATAATGTTATAGTGTGCTTGTATATTGTGTCCACTTCTCAGTTGTTGAACTCATATCCTTCCAAGTTCCCACCATCTGTAAACCGATTCCAAAATCCGGTATAGCGCTGCTATATCACGTGCAACACCCGACCATTGATTATATAATTGTTTTGAAGTTTTATGTTATGATCGAGAATTGTTATGTATCTGTCTCGGCTCAGGACAAGCTCGTTGCTATATTTTACTTTTGTAAAAATAGTTTTCATTCTTCAGCAAGATTACGACGGCAATCTCGACTTGCGGTTGACTATAAATTTCTTTAGTAAAGGGTAAACGACAACACGGTACTCCGGTTTAATAAATGGATTTGATTTCCACAGAATCTGGGACGCCAATAGCGGGGCATTGCTTCAGACGTTCCAGGGACACACGGTATGAGACTACTGAGTACAGTTTGTGTTGTGTAGGTCAATATTCTTTCCAATTTATTTGTCTAGAGGAAAGATAATCAAGTAATACATCACGGTTCAGAACCAATCATAGTGCGTTTTGTTGAATATACAGTAGGGCTGGAAATCTGGAATCGCATTTACTTTTATTGACCACGTTCAGCCGTCCTTGCCTGTCCCAAATCGGTAGAATCAATCGCACCTGTTGGTCAACGCCATCCAACGCCTTCTTCCATCTTATACTATATACATCATAGCCGTAATGAAATTAGCAATGGCTATACTGGAACCTTAAACTAAAACTACTGAAATGAGTGCCTTATAGTAACGTGTATATGGAGCTAGTATAGCTGTTGAACTTGCTCTGTAATTTGCTTACAGCGTGGTGTTTGGAGTTTGCGGTTCCTCTCCAGTTCCATTCTAATAAGTGGATCGTACGACAAAACTATTAGGGTAAGTACTCAAAGTTATGAATGAGTAATTAAAAAGTAAGTTTGCTGTGGAGACACTCAAATAGGTATCGTTTGGAAAGCAGAACTTAAAACGCTAAACTTGGTGAATGCCATGATAGTTGTCTTCAAATAGAAGTAAATCCGCTAAAAATGATACTTTACTTTTATTAAATCGAACCACGAAGAGATAATAATAAGCAGTAAAGGAACATGTATGGATAACATTAAAGAATTTAAAGTTGAAACACTGATCAATTTTTAGCTTCTCTATACCGTGTCACAACCAGTCCAAGAAGTCAAGTTGTGAGAATACAGAACATGGTAATCTTGAAAAAAGTTTGAAAGCAAATTCTCAGTCAAAAAATAATTATATAAATGTATAAGGCAAGCTTTCAATATAATTTTTAAGCTGATCTAGCTGAGGACTAAAATAAATAAGAGCCTAAAATTATATGGTGAACATACCACCAGTGTTACTTAGCCTGTTACTGATAATTCTCTGTGAAGCGGAATTAGGCAAAGTGAAAAAATAAATCGGTAACTTGACGTCATCTTTCAGTGTGATTAGAGTAACGAGAATGTGTGTTTAATACTGAATTCTTTGATCTGTTTTTGTTTTAAGCTCTGGAGTCTCCGAACAAATATGTGCGTAAGGTAAGAAATCTACATGTGATAGAGGTTCACACATTTTTTGTTTCGATACTTTAAAATACTAGTTGGTAACAAGGCAAGGCATAGGGAGCCTTCCTTAGCCTTGCCATCAAGTAGAATTTTTCTGATAGAACAGTTTACTGTCAGTAAACTGTTAAATATGTAATTTAATGATGGTGTATTTCTGTTTGTAGAATATTAATCAGTCATGAAGGTCCCGTATGGGCTATCGAACGTAAAGGAGATTTCCTTGTCAGTGGATCAAGTGACAAAACGGTCAGTATTTGGTCTGTATTTTCTTCTACATGTTTTTCTTTTTGGAGGACGTAAAGATGGGTAATCTGGTAATATTCACTCACGATCATGTTCTTGTTCCCCAGGCCGTCAACTGAACGTTTGTGTTCTATAAATCCTCTTCTATTGTAGTGTTAAAAAACTCATTTCGAATCATTCCTCTTTCAGGCTAAAATATGGAACATTCGTCAATGTAAGCTCCTCTTCTCGTTGGTCGGCCACAATGGTTGTGTTTTCTGTGTTGATTTGGACGACGAGTGTAAAAAGGCGTTCACTGGATCAGGAGACAAAGTAAGTCAGTCATAAACATGAGAACATATTTTTCTGTTCTGTACAGAGTAGAGCAGATCCTTCGAAATTCTAGTCTCAATTATATGTACTTGATTTTTCGTGGCTAATAACGAACATGACAAACTGAGACCTGACCTTGTTTTGTTACTGACTTGACATTTGCCATTTCGAGTAGTTCTCAGTTGTACTCTTATCAGTGAGAACGAACGAAACTACTAATGAAAGTTTCGACTCGGTACCATTTTGTAGTAATTTTACAAAGGAAATATTGTGAGCATGTTAAAACGTTCCATGCAGTCTACATTTGTAAAAGGGGCCATAGCAAGATAACTTGCACGTGCAACTTTGACTGACAAGGAAGGTTATAAACAGTATAAATTGGTTTCCCAAGCGCATTGCAAACCTTTTCAGCTAAATATAGTTGATGAAAACCGTTCTAGTGGTCTTTTGGCCAGTGTTCACTGACTGATTTGTTTCATACAGACTGTACGAGTGTGGGAGGTATCCTCGGGAGTTTGTCTTTCGTCTTTCAATATCGGACAGTTATCCGCCTCTACAGTAACTGCTGTGAGTTCTGATCAGGTAAGTGTCAATGATGAATCTGTTGGTGCAAACAGAACGCTTGTTCTACTGGTGATCGGATTTTTCTCGTTTTCTTCCCATAACAGGAAGGTTGATCATTGAACCCTAACCCTTAAAAGAAACTATTTCTTTAGGAGAACCGATATTTGAAACTTTATTTTAAAATGTCTGTAATCAAACTCAGTCCTTGGTAAAAAAAAAAAATACTGCCACTTTGTACTCGTAAAAGAATGGACTAAATTCAACCCACTTCATTTTGCTTACAGATACAAATTAAACAAACTTACAACTATATGAGATAAGATTGCTCTATGTACCACTGATATCAAATGAAAAATGCTTTCATCTAGTTTCCTCACACCATAGTTAATAGAGGGAAATGGTTATGAAGCCCGGCAAACTTCAAAGGAGCAAACAAAGAGGCCAAGATTTATGTTGGAAGGTCCATGACCGTGCACATCTTTTGTTTTGAGCTCATACACTATGCATGATTACGTAATCGCAACGTTTCTATTGGTTAGTTGCTTGAACACACGTAACCACCTATTGTATTTTGTCAGGTTTTGTGCACAGTCAACCCCCAAAATAGCGAACAAAAACATATAACAAAGAACTTTGCCAGGCTTCATAACCATTTCCCTCTATTAACTATGCTCACACTCAGTGTTACTAGGGAAATGGTCAACAGTACTCATCAAGCCGACACCTTGAAAGGAAAAAGGTGGTTGTCCTTTTGCACCCCTCTTCTATCATACGTACATGCAATAGTCGTTATCAGATTAGTTAACACATGTATGGGACCTATGGCGGTTTGATCAATAATGCCTTGTTTGCTTCTTTTTCACGTTAGGGTCATCTGGCGGTAGGCTCAGGGCAAATAGTGTCGTTATGGAACCTCGAAACAGGTGCCTGTGTGAATGAGTTCAAAGGCCACAAAGACAGGTACTTCACTACATAGATGTTGAAGGTTGTTAATGTTTTTGTAAATAGTAACGCTATTGTCGTACTAACTTCAACGTTGCGTATTGTATGACTATACTGCCTTTCTTCTAAACCAAATCGTTTATACGTGAAAACGTGTCGTTTGAAGATATCCTAGATTCAAACCGTTTGACAAATTTATTTTGTTCGTTCTATTCTACAATCAGCTAGAAGTTCTGTTTTGTTCATTGTTCACACTGTTTTGACCCCCAATTTGGCTTGTCTTTTAGGATTGAATCTATTCAACTGAAATTCATGATGGTAAATGGAAAGAAAGAGGCTGGCCTAATAGTGAGTGCTGGTAAAGACGGTCTTATAAAATACTGGGACATTGAGCAGTAAGTATCACTGAAAAATAATATTCCAACACTTTTGCGCTTAACAAAACCATGATACGATCGATCGATATTGACTGATTGATTGGTTTTTGTTCCTTCTCCAGGGGCTCATGTATTCAAACTCTAAGAGGACACAAGGACAATGTCAACTGCATTCATGTTGATTCTACCAGAATAGTCAGTGTTTCTTTTGATCACAGAGTGCGAGTCTGGGATTTTAACTCATGACTGAGATAATGTATTTTAAAAATGCACCTCGAGTGGCTCTAGCAACAATAATGACTAAACAGATACTATGATGATAATGATGCTATAGAGCGGCTTTCAACTGAGTGTCGTAAAACCAAACAAGGCCAGACACTAACCTAACCCTAAGTAATCAACACAATCAACCAATGAGAAGTCGAAGCAAATGCACGTAACCGGTGCCAAGCGCGGAAAACGCTTGTGAGCAAGTCGCGTTTGGCTTTGCCGGTTTTGTATCTGATTGGTTGAGTACTTGAGTTAGTAGGTTGTCAAGTTTATTAAACCAATCACAGAGCGTAGAAAAGCAAAACCAAAGCAATTCAGAATTACTTTCGACGCTCAATTGAAAAAGGCACTATTGATAAATCTACGTAGGTAAACACTGTATAGGAGATGTTAAAACGTGTCCACTGAATGCCACACTCGGGATTACTATAGTATTCCCAATTTCTCTTCACAATATCAATACATTGCCGAGCAGATGGAGTGTGTACAAAGTGCGAGCCATGCGAGCCATAAATCCCTTACCTAACCGCAAGCTAACTCAGGCCAACCAGAGTGCTATTTAGGCTAACTGGATTGCTATATAGGCTAACTGGAGTGGTAACCGGAGCTCGCACTTTGTCAAGACCCAGACAGATGACGAAAATAAACGAAGCTTAGAATGCCGGAAAATGGTTATGTAAGTGAAAACAAGAGTGAATTCCTTAATCGCTGGAGAGTGTTAGATGGTGTGTCTGTTACATTGGAGTGCTTACTAATAGTTAGGAAAAAATAGGCACTTGTTTTACAATGAAAGATATTACTTAAAATATACTTTGCAATGTTTCAGAACATTTCAGCTGTAAATAGGATATTTAAATTGAAAGAATGTTTTATAAAAGATCTGTAAATAAACGACTTAGAATACAGTAAAAAAAACTTTTCTAAATAGTACTGTCGTTATTTGTTTGCGTCCTGCCCGACTGGAGAAGAAAGTGCTAGACCATGCACACATTTCAAGGATTTACGCAATGATATTATTTTCTTTGGAAAATACAACGTATAAACCTCTTCCTAAAGGACACCTCCTAAACGTCCTTTGATATTATGGACTCCTAATCATGGACATCATGAACGAACGAAGTTCACTTGGGTCGGAGAGGCCAAAACTCAATATAATTTATTGAAAAATTCTACCCACCCTTAACACTCTAGAAAGGAGCACGGGCGAGGGATTGGGGAGAGACGAGGGATTGCCAATTTTGCGCTCACACTCGCCAGGATGAAGGGGGACTGCAATTAGTCTTGAAACCCTCAGGTCTACGTAGTGCATCCCTGACACTCATGGAAATAACCAAGATTCATAAATAAATTACTTACGAAAAACTTAGAGAGCTACGTCACGGATGGCCCATCTTGAAAAAAATGGCCAATTTTTTTCAAGTTCGCCTTTCGCAATCCCGACCATCCTTGTTCCTGTTTGCTTTATTATCGCCTCTTTAGTGTTTTTCTACCTCAGTAAACTGTTATTGTGAGGCTTTCTTCAATTTGAAGGTGATTTTTCAGTTCGCAAAATGACTTAAATATCGTGACACAACCTTAAGGGATAACAATTACGCGTTGCGTGACACTGGTTCATAAAGTTCCGGTTCACTTCCGCTTTCAATATATTCGTTTCGTGGCGGCTTCATCTACATCAGCTTACATTTATAATTTGGACGACGCTACAGAAGACGCTTTTAATTGCACGAAATTCGCCTCAGTTTTGGCTCTGGGCTTTATAGAGTTCATATATGCAGTGATTGTACTGGAGTGTACGCAAAGAAATGGTCCAGAATTGACTGCTGACGTATTCTACTACGAATTCGAAATTAAAATCAAGCCGCGACATGTTTTATACGAAGAAGCAGGGAGAAGAATACACCAAACTTAACATGATGAAACCTACAACTGCAAATGGACATGTAATGGTTTCCAAGGAGGGCAAATTTTCTTTGACGAGAGTCATTGTTGGTGCGTTCCTTGCCATCCTGTTCATCTTCAAAGATTTGGCTGGCGTTATTCTCTTCGGAATTGTACGACTGCTCACAGAGTCCGTACGGTGGCTTATAAAAGTTATCGTCAGACTCGCCGAAGAAATAACAGTGACTTCTATACGAGTAGTTTTGCGTGGCGTTGAAGAATTCTTGAATGTCGTAATTGGTATCATTCTGCAAGTTGTAGACAATGGAAGTCGCGTTATTATTCGTCGATTACGTCAGATAATCGGGCTACTTGGCTATTCAGTTGTTGTGGTCGTGTTCGCCATTGCCTATTTTGTTCATCGAATAATCTCCTTATTTTTTCCTGAGAGGTGAAGAGGTGAATTGAGATATTTGATGTTTTGAAAAGGTTGCTAAATTATGCTTTACTATGAAGATACCTAGCTAGATACAGCTGCAGATACATATTTTATACGTGCAATATTCGTTCAGCAGTACAAGTGGGGGTGGGGGGGGGGGGGGGGGGGGGGTATAAAACTCTACCCTGATCCCAGTGGTTTTCTTTCTTCTTTCTTCTATCGAAGAGAAAAGCCGTTCAGTTTATGAAAAGAGCAGGAAAAAAATCCTCCAGGACAAGGCCAATGGTTACTTTTATCTCTGCACTGTGGACTTTGATACCCCTGGATAAAATAATACAGTCGATTGCGCTTGCGTGTTGTTTATTACGCTTTGTCACGCAATCACAGCATGATTGTTTCCATCGATTATCAACTTACAAAAGTTTCTTCGGTGTTTGGAAAGCCACTGGAGTTTTGTACCACTTAACGAACACAGGCAAGGAAAAAGCTCCAGACCTTAGCGACTGTTGGTAAATACAAGAGCAACAGTGGTTTATATTCAACTCGGACTTTTGCTTTGCATCCGGCCAAGTGAAACAAATATTGTTTCAGTCGGGATGGTCTTTTATCGCCGTAAATTGATAAAGATTCGAACATGGACATGACCGTTGGCAACTTGCAAGGCATTTTGATAACTTATTGGAACCTTTGTCTTGAAATTTATAACTCTAGAACGTGAGGAGGAACGAAAATATAAACTCTAGCCGGGCTCTAGCCCAAGTTTAAACTTGCGTGACATCTTAAATAAACCTGTTCAAGAAACCGACATGGCGCGAAAGAAAGCGAAAGAAACCGACTCTTCTGCTGCTCGTTTCAAATTCCCAAACTTGCTCAATCAACTAGGATGTCTTATTCTGCAACTTACCTGCAATTTCTATCTACTATTGGTGCGTTGTACTGGAGAAGGAATATACACCTTGCTTCACGCGCTGTTCGGAGTGATTGGCGAGGTGTTAAGAATTCTGCTCGTGTTGGCAGCTCGCGTGTTATCGGAGATTTGCTATGGAGTAGCTCTAATTATAGAAAAGATCATTTCTGCAATTTTGCAGCTGCTTCTTCTACTAATTGTAAACGGAGGAAGGTTTATTGATCAAGCAACGCGAGGACTTGTTGATATGGCGGGATATGGTGTTTCATCCGTAGTCTTCATTACCATAACTGTATTCATTTGGTGGTTGATTGTTCCCGTCTTTGAGGAAGTTTGTCACGCAATCATTAATTTATTTTAGCGTGACAGAATATGTATGGTTCTCTGTAGTTTCTGAAACGAATTTAATTTAATCGTCAAAGTTAATTCAAGGTCTCCCATATGCATATGCTACGGTATCTCGGCCATGAATGTTAGACACTCACTTTTCCCTTCCCAATATCGTAAAGTCTTTCATGTTTGGTTATTTAGTTGTAGAATGCGATATGTCCACTCTGAGTTCTCTCCATCACGGAGTATAAAATAATAGCTACAGCTAACTAGTAATACGTGACTCGCAGGCCCTCGCGAAGCTTTTGTTGCCTAGTAACGGGCACGCTGCGATTTGATCTGCAAGGTTTCCAAGAATCGCTGCAAGGTTTCTGAGAATCGCCGGACGAACGCCGTGTTTTTGCTATGCCACCGGGTTTTGGTTTCGATTGGAGTTCGCTCGTCTCCCGACATCTGTAATAAATTGTAGCGCTCTTGTACTGTTTTCCCCACTTTTCCGTCCGAATGATCTGAAACCACCTCGCTTTTGTAGGTAAAATCTTCTTCGCAATATCGGTTCGGCGAATTATTTTCAGACACAAGTCTTCGCGTCTACAATGAAAACTAAGCCATATGTTGATCGTACTTTGAGACATTCCTGAGTCGTCTTTCCTTTTCCTGTTGTTGATAACGGATTTAATAAAGCCGGGTTTTTTTTTTTCACAAATGATCCGTATATAAATTTGTTCGATAAACAAACCTGGAGTAAAAATTGTTATTCTTCAGCAGCCGTTCCTGTTTCTACATTTACGTGTACAAAGATTACGTCGAAGTCAATGTTATTAAGCAAAGAAAAGGGGGTTAAAAAAAAGAACGGCCTGGATTTGAACCGAGAAAAAAAAAAAGAAAAAAAAAGAAGGACCATGTCGGATTTGAACTCACGCCCTCAATCCCGAAGATCAGATTTAAAAGTTAGCGCCTTAAGCCATTAGGCCACGAGCGCGCCGTGTGACGTCATGTCAACCCCCAACTCCACAAACAAACAATTAAATAAATAAATAAATAAATAAATAAATAAATAAATATGACCGTAAAGGCCACACACGAGAATTGCTCTCGCGTCAGCTCTTGGGGGACAGAATTATAAACCCCGCTACGCGAGGCCTTCGGCCTCGCTTCGCGAGGAATAAATATATAATAAATTATCATCCAATAAATTATAATCGACAGTCGAGTGTGTTTGCTTGATTTTGCATCTGCTAAGGCCGATCTGTAACTGAACTGGTTCAAAATAATCATGATCGCGTCACTATATAAACAATATGAACAATTATTATTGTTTACGCGCCTTTTCTCGCGCTTGGCACCTACATTTCACACTTTCCGAAAAGTAAATTTAAGACTTGCAATCGTGACACGTTGTGGAGCAGTGTATTGTCAAGGGTACTGTAAACTAAAAAAAAGGCACAGGTTGTTTGAGCTGTTTACGCTTTGGTGGTTGATTGACAACTGGGCGTGAGAATGGCCAGGCCCCTTTTATATCGGAACTTCTTGTTTTTAACAAGAGTTCTGAATCCCTCGTCGTGCTAGCTGCATGAGTATTGAGTAAAAATTATATCAAACCAAAGAAAGATCAATTCCTTGTTCATAAATGTAAAGTTTATTATAATCTTTCTGGAAGATTTTCTTCAAAATACAAATGATTGGTCAAAATCTATTTAATTATAGCCGGTTTCCCCAGCGTCAGAAGGAAGGCAGGATTGTCGGCTCTAACTACTGCGTATTTTCAAGAGATCAAAATTGTCGGCTATACTGCCGATGGCGTTGAAATTGTTCCGCCACTCAGTCAAAATTGCTCTGCGGTTGTCGTGAGTGAGGTTGTTTAAGATCTTCTCGCCACCTTTAACTAACAAAAATAAATAACTTTTGCATGTCAGAGAAAAAATAATTGTGGGGACCAAGAGCTGTATACGCCTTTATTCTGACGTCACAGGGATTTCAAACGTTGAGTTGAGGCTGGTTTACACGTACGACGCAAGCATAAGCACAATGGTGTTCACACGTCCGATAAGCACAAGGTGACGTGACATACACAAAGGCCTGCCTCGTCCCCAGGCGTCGCTCCTTGTTTGAGCGCGGTACGCGTGGGGTTGTGGGACTGTAACCATCAACCCCCGCGCTCCCTGTTTTCCCGCTCGCAACGGCGCCTGGGGACGAGGCAGCACAAAGGCGCAGTAGCCGTCTCCTCGCCCCTTGCAGTTTAATGAAAGATGTATACCTTATACCTAATACGTAAATTCACCCAAAAAAAACTATTACACTTAAACAATATAAATTATCCAGCTAGCAATATCTACGTACGTTTTCACCAACGGTCAATTTATGGCCGTATTGACCGTCAGGTGTCTGCATAGCTCAAGAGATCTTATCTATGTTTCCATTTACTGGAACATAAATTCATCATGACTGTATAAATGAAGATTACAATAATATTATTTGTGTTAACTGAAACGACGGCAAAAAAAAACTGATGAAACATTTCACCATGTATTTTCCAAAAGGGATATTGATAGCCTGTCTACATCCGCCTACACAGGCTAGAATATTGACCGAGATCAGTGTTCTTCTTTGCACTGCGCTTAAAATCGATACAAGACCAAAAGCATATTACAGAGCGGTTTCCAATTTAGTGTCGAAAATAATCCTGAATAGCTTTGGTTTTGCTTTACTACGCTCTGTGAATGGTTTCAATCCGCGCCACCTTCTCAACCAATCAGATGCAAAACCAAAACCAATCACGACTGGTTCACACGCGTTTTCCCGCGCTTGGCGTCGGTTACGTGTTTTTGTTTCGAGGTGTCATTGGTCCTTTGTGTTGTTTACGTTTGTTGTGATTGGCCATTGTAATTGTTTTGATTTTGGTTTTGGTTTTACGACACTCAATGGAAAAAGCGCTCTAAAATAAAGCATAATTTGAGATTTTAATTTGTCTCCAATGAAAGCTGATTTAGTGTCTGGTCGCGCGCAAGCCTTCTAATTTCTTCTACAATCTCGGACAAAAATCCTTGAAACACGTAGGACCCGCACCCCTCTCAATGTTGTTATCCGTTGAGTTAAACAATTTAGCGGATCTAGCAACATTGAAAAGGGGAACGGGGTGCCAAAACAGAGAGGTGTTTCAAGGTTTTAGGCCGAGATTGTAGCTTCTTCCAGAGTTACCCGTTGGTTAATAGGACAATAGTAATAACTTCCCCAACAAAAATATGTTGTGTCAGCTGAAAAGATCGAACTTATATTTGCAGAAAACTAACACTTGATTAGAAGCTTACACGCTGGTATTTCAGATATTCCATTTAAATACTGTAAAAAAAACTAACTAACTCTGTAAACAAGTTATCTGTTACCACTACCACACGCAGCGCAGATTCCTTCATCATATATGCCAATCAAGTGCAGCAAAGTGACTTTCTCAGCTACAGTCAGATGCAGAAAGACTTGAGGCACTTGCGCAGTTTTGCTCATGATGCCCCACCCCCATAATCAACACAATGTTGGTTAAACCTCAATTTTTTTTACGAAACAACGTTACTTGAATAGAGGAGTGGGATAATTATGATATAATGCTCTGTTGTAATAAATGTCAATTTACTGGTTATGATCGCTTTTTCAGAAGAGTGTCTCAGCAATTATGCATCTGCTTGTAGCTCTATCATTGATTATATGCTCCTCTTACATTTAATTGACGCCTATTCTGTTAAATATTGCGGGTTGTGTTGACTGCTGAAACTCACGATTTGGGAGGCGTAACTGATTCTAATTTAAAGGGGCTATGTCACGATATTTTGAGTCATTTTTGCGAAGTACAAAATCACCTTCAAATTGAAGAAAGCCTCAAAATAATAGTTTACTAAGGTAGAAAAACACCACAGGTAATAATAAACCAAACAAGAACAAGGATGGTTGAGGATGGAGAAGATTAAGACGGATTGCAAACGACGAACTTGAAAAAAATTGCCATTTTTTTCAAGTTTCGCCATCCGTGACGTATCCTTTAAACCCAAGATGACGTAATCAGTTAAGCGAGTGATACACTATGACATTTGCTCACTGTTCACGATATTTTCCCACCGAACAGTGTAGATACCAAAGTATATCCCCAGAAAGGTAGCGTAAGAAAGAGGAAAGACGATCCTGGAATATCTATCCAGGTAGCAGATGTCCTCTTCGCCGTCTTCTATAGTCTTTCTAATCATCTGAATCATAGAAGGTCGCCTGTGGAGCTTTTTTAGCTGCGCCCGGTTTGGCTGTCGTTTAGTCTTCACCATATTGGGCCCGGGATCTACAATTCTCACAGTACGTCTCCCACTGTTGGGAGTAGTGTTGGGAGTATTGTTGCAGTTATTTTCCAGTCTTGGTTTACCGTTTTTAAAGTCGTATGTTTTGCTACCAACTGATACTGAAACAGACACCTAAAGAAGGAATCAGACGCTCAAAGTCAGTTTCGTTTCGACCCACTGAAACCAAACAGAAATTAACAGAAATTAAGGCCCTCCTGTGCGTCAACACGTGATCACATCCCATCAAACACCGCTAGAATGATCAACATTCCATTTCTCCTTCAATACATTGTCAAGCACACATGTTGGCGAGAAAAAATAAAATCATCTACAAGGAGGTATTGTACATGTCTTGATGTACCACTAAATTCCCAGACCTAAGAAGAAATGGGCAATGCATAGTAAGGAGACGGTTCACTTAATTGTATTAAAGGAAACGATTACATGTAGATTGAAAACTGTACAGGAATTCGACAACCTGTTTTGCCAAGGACTTTTGGCTTAGTTTAATACGCTTTTTGCCTCAGTTTCAAAACGCGTGCTGCGCAACCTCAACCTCTTATGCCAGTACTAACTCATTTTGAAACTGATGCAAAATCCAACTCGGAAATGGCTTATAAATTTAATTAAACACACATCCCGTAGGTAAATGGGATAAGATAACAATTTACACACGCTACCTTTTCGTCCTCTGATTCCGAGAACATGAGCTCCGCTTCACGCTTCCGGTCACGTGCCAGCGTTTCCTTATTTTTCTCATTCTTCCTTTTCTTTTCTTTTCTAGTCTGTTTCAAGACCAACACGTACTCGATCAATGTCATGAACACGAACACGAAGGAACCTAACAAGAAGTAATCCACGGACTTGAGGTACGACACGCGGGGAACATTGTCATTCATTGAGCCTCGCATGAAGCTGATTGTCAGCACCGTGGCTATCCCCAGTCCTACGCGATCAGATCCGTCCGTGTCGTCAATCCAGAAGCTTACCCATGACAAAATAACGACGCAGATACATGGAATGTACATTTGGAAGATGTAGTACATTGTTCGACGCCTGAAACGTATTGTTGCTGTGAGACCAGCAAATGGCTCTGATGAATAAAACGGAAAATAATTTCATGAAGTATCACATTTTTGAGTAATGTTTTTAGATTCAAAAATGTAATATCGAGAAGGATCAAAAAAGCTTTAAAATATATATCTAAAGTTGTGATTGGCTAGCTAAAAATGTTGTCTTTCTGGCAGAGGTTCTACAAAAACGAACAAAAATTAGCTGTGCTTTGGGTAGAGCTGTCTTGTGTTGTAATTAATGGTCATTAATACATTATTTCAGATTTTGGTCGTGTTCAGTTCTACTGCATGAGACGAGCCGTTTCAACTGCAACCATACCGTTTAGGTCGATTTAGGTGAGGCGTTCCCAGCCGTCACACTATCTCTGTTGGGGTAAACTATTTTAGTGGTGGATTTTTTTTCGTGTTCCTTGGCCTGAAAAAACTGCTTAAAATGCATGGGTTCACTTTGCTTATGAAATATTATTCAACCGTTTCAACTGAAAGCAGTTGGGAAAGTGTTCTATTGGGAAAAGTCAATCCAACCAACCGTTTCAATCAACTTTGATGACTTCTGAAAACTTCAACTTTTCAAAGCCAACCAAGCAAAAACGATAGATTCCAATGAACATGATCTTCTGAGTGTACTTACCAGAATGATAAACAGGATGTTTTCCAGCTCTTTTGGCAGTTAAAATATCAAACTGGGCCATCTCCTTGTCATAAATGTAAATATCAGTTCCTATGTCCTGCTTCCAAGTCAGATTCAAATCCATGTTTTCGAACGAAACTACAATTAAAGCAAAACGTGATTGGGATAAAACTGAGTAAAATAAGCACACAGTTGTAAGGAATTCCTTTTTGTTTTTGTAAGGATTTTGGTAGCCAAACTGTGATACTAGAGGCTGTGGATGGGCGTTCGTACAGTTACAAGTTGAGATACGAATTTTCAATTAACACTTTGCCACTGTCTGGTTATCAGTTATGAATGTTGGAGCGATGGTTGTCAAGTGGACCTTCATACTAGTCTGATGATTCTCAGTGTTTTCGGAGATGAATGATCTTGTCCGGAAGTATAGGTAAGCGCAAACGACCCAGTTTTGAGAGACATCTTTTAGCTATGGTGGAAGCCAAAGA
This sequence comes from Desmophyllum pertusum, assembly GCA_029204205.1. Lineage (NCBI taxonomy): Eukaryota > Metazoa > Cnidaria > Anthozoa > Scleractinia > Caryophylliidae > Desmophyllum > Desmophyllum pertusum. The sequence goes on along the minus strand of MU825405.1, from coordinate 2,015,512 downwards.
AAAATACGTATAGCATGATACGGAAATCAGAAGTTATAATTTTTTTGTGCCAGTGACCATAGCGTTATATTTTAATTAACACAGCATTACACTTACAGCTCTCAAAAGCCAGGTGGCACATCTGATCATCTAAAGGGTAATCTCTCAGGTCCACTTTACAAGAACTTCGAGCGGTAAATCTGTAAAAAGCGAGAAGAGATCAAAATGGTGAAATTAACCATTGTTTTAATCTCAATTCTATATTGAATTAAAAGGAATTTCTTTCTGTTTTTGGCGCACAATAATAACATAGACATCTGTTCATGGTGTCGGACGTGAAATCACTGACAGGTTGTTCTCCCAAAAATTCTCTAACTGCTTTCTAAGCTATCTTAATTTTCTCTGGCTACAACTAGACTGCCAGACACGATACATGATGTTTCAATCCGGTTAACAATGACCACCAAATTGCCACATATGAATATCTGACTGCTGTCTGCCTGCCTTCTTTCCTTCTTTGCTCGTTGCTTCCTTCCACTTTCTTTCTTTCCTTCCTATTTTGTTTGTTTGTTTCTTATTTGTGTCACACGTACCTCAAAACTAACATGATCGTTCCGTTGCCCAGATGTACCCAAGCCTTCTTGTTAATCGCTACCAACTGGTGAATTTTCGTGTCAATCGAGTTTATAATGAAGGTGTCCGGTACCCAGAGCTTGTCTGTTGCGTCTCCGCTGAGTATTATAGTTTGGTTAAGACCAAATCCTAGTCGAGGATCTCGCCAGAACTGGGCCATGTACAAGTCGACTGAGAATTCCTAATGAAAGATTGAAAGGTAATAGTGGGTGGCGCGAATACATCGATTATGAGCTTTAGTTCCTGTCCATGAAATTTCTAATTTATTTTGTATTATCTTTGCCACAATAACCGACAAAATACAATGACGAAAAAGCCAAACTACATGCTAAAGAAACACGAACAGACAGTAGACTGGGAACATAAACGATTTATTTATGATATATGTCCTTCAAATTAGCTACATACTGTATTCAAGAAATAATTGCAGTCTTTATAATTTTTAATTCCTGGATTATCAACAAACATTTTGTTACATTTTTAATTCCTGGATTTATCGTTCCATTGCCCATATGTACCCAACCCTGAATTGTCGCATTGTTGTTCACGAGGATCGATATGCCCATGGAATCACGTTATATGACCCTGTATTTATATACACCCATATTTGGAACATTTTTAGTTCATTTCAGGATGTAACTCCATCTTCAGTGAAAGAATCCTGATAGCTAGAAAGTATTAGCCATGCAGTTATTTCTTGTTTTGTATTTTTGAATCTCCTACTGAAGACACATGTCAGGCCGCGCTCGTCCGTTATTGTCCATCTAGCAACAGCAACGTGTAGCGCATTTTTAAAGGAGCTTGGTCACTAAGCCATAATAGCTTACCAAGGAAAAAATCCCGGGGGGTACTCCCTATAATGGACTATACGGGGAGGCTCCGCCCGAAAGGGGTCCTTTTTTAGGCTCGAGGTATGTGAAAGGGTAGGGATTTCACGAGTTGAAGTATATGAAAGGGTTAGGGACTTCACGAGTAAATGATATTATTGTTTGGTTAACATCTCTACTGGTAATGCTTGATGATTTCTGGTGATAAATATTGTTCATTAAGTTCATTACAAGAGTATAGAAAAGGGATGCAGTGCTTCTACTGTAGGTATGTGAAAGGGGTATCATTTTCATAATTTCTATGGAAGGTATATGAAAGGGGTACCATTTTCTATGGAAGGTATATGAAAGGGGTACCTTTTCTGTGAAAAATGGTATATGAAAGGGTAAGGGGTTGGACCTCTGGGCGGAGCCTCCCCGTATAAAACTTTTTTGAGTACCCCCCCGGGGAAAAAATAAACTAATAAACCAACGACGAACAAGATGAGATGGATTACAAACGACAAACATGAAACGTCTAGGTGCCATCTGTGATGTAGCTCCTTTAAACCCACCGAAGAGCTCACATTAGTCATCTATTCACCTTACCGCCCTTACCATATTGGTTTCACTCAGTTCTCCAAATGACAGGATAAGTAAATCCATGTTGACATCCAGTGTTTTAACTACAATCAAGAGAAACGGGGTAAAAATCAGATCCTAGTCACGACAATGTTTTTCTGCAATGACGATATTTCTTTAGGACTTATTGTGCTTGAATCGCACGGGGTTTCTTCTTGCAATGCGAGATGATGATGATTCTTTATCGTTCCTGTCCTTGCCTTTTGACCCATGGCGAGCCGAAATCTGGCGGGAGGACAGAGCAAAGCACTCTTCGTACGTTGCTATATCTACATTGCTGTAGCCCCTGAGAGTATACTGCAAGATTTAAGATGGTGCCTCAAACGATCGAACGAGGCAAAATATAATAAGCTTACAAAGACCTATACTTAACGTAAATCGCAGGCATACCTCCGTAAAAGGGTCTAATTCGCTTGTCATACGTTTGGAACACTGCATCTAAGAGATGTGACATGTTTTTCCCGGCCAAGGTGTCGTTCTTGTAAACATTGTTAAGGATTGGCAAATCTGATTTACTAGACGAATTATCCCCATCCCTGGTAAGAAGAAAAGGAATCAAAGTCAATTTCAGTTATTGTAACTTGATCGTGAACGCTACCTTGCAACAACTGGAAAGAGCCCCACGGCAGTGATCGATTGCTGACTTCTCTTCACTTTATGACGTAATGAGAATTTGGAACCTGATCGTTTATAGAAGGTCACTTGGGAGCCGGAGAAGATGCGAGAAGGTGTATGAATTTATTAAAGTTGAATGCGTTTGCAATACTGTATGAACTTTATGGTCTGCAAATGAAGATATTTGCTGTTGTTATCGAACAAATACAACCCATGTCCAAACTGCCTTTTATAATTCCCGCCTTGTATAAGTAACCTTTATATATGTATTTGACGTGATTTCCAACAGTTACTGGGCTGCATGGTCTCGTGCAAAATGACTAACAGTTTTTTATATAAAATTATACGAGTTATAAAGAAATTACAACCAATAAATGAAATTAATTAATTAGTTGAGACATACGAAATTTCCACAGCATCTGCTACAGACACGTTCCCAAGAATCATACGAGTCAGGTTAGAATGCGGGTGGATACTTCGAACAGTCTTCCTGGAAGAAAGAAGGAGTAAAACGTTATTTACCAACATACCGATGTTTTATAAATATTTTATTTTATTTTCCATCATAATATCATACATTAACAATTACATTTCGGGTTGGTTTACAGTGGCAGGAGATCTTAGCAAGCCCTATTGGGCTTTTCAAAGAACATCCACAGTCGAGTATATAATATTCTTGGTGGCTATCATAGTTTGAAAGTGACAAGTTGTGTTTTTAATCTAAACATTTGATTATAATGTACCATGTTAGGTGGTAAAGGAGCTTGTTGCGTTCCTTTGCTGTTGCGGCTGTTGTTGTTTTTACATTAACACTTTTAGGAAAAATCATCACTACTTTCATTTTGTCATTATATACTTCTTCTCTTTGATCTTAACATAATCGAGTATAAATTTACTGTACGTGGTAAGGTAATTCGGTTACTGAAGCAACAACACTTTAAGTACCGGACTTGGGCGGTTACGAAAAGAAGAGGGTTTTTTAAAATTAAGTGGTAGGTTTTAAGTTTGTGGATTACTGATTACTCTTGTGTGCTGAGCAATGAGCACACTTTCGCAATTAAATAATATTTACTCTGGAGAAGCGGAGATGATTGAATACGTTGCACAGCCGAAGGTATATTTATAAGTTAATTTTGGGATTCTTCATACTTATTCCTAAAATGGATATCAGGTTTGGAGGGATTTGTGTCGTTCCTCTTCCTGTTATCCCCTAAGGACCTGAAAACAATAAAATACGTGTTTATACCTGATGGACTGCATTTGGCATAAAATGTCAGGTGAACATGACGCGATACTATCTTGCGACTTTATATATGATTATGCCATTTTGTTCTTCACTGCCAAACTCCATTTTAAAATATTTTGAATGTATTAAAACAAAGTTGGCAAGAATAAGTAACTTTAACTGAGCACAACACAATACTGTAACTACTTAATTTAGAGCAGAACATTTTGAAATATTGATATTTGGCAGCCTTCGATATTTTGTGTCAGAGCAATGTCCGTGGAAAATATCAGTAAATATTGTAGTGTTTACATTGTACATATAGCGAATTTCAACACTGTCAAGAAAGGCTCAGTTTTTTTGTAATGTTCTTTCTTCATGTATTGGTTTCCGGTTGCTAAACTCGAGGTGTTACTGTGCTGTTTATGACAAACATAAACAAAAGATTGCAAGGAAAAATAAATAAAGTCAGTTTTTACGTTGATAAACTATTCTTAAAGAAGCAAATGTTTCACAGCACAAATACAACTAGTCTGAACAAATTATGAAACTAACACAGCCATATCTCTATAGCAAAATTCTACAGCAAAATAAAATATGTTTAGTTTATTATAGCAGTTGCAATATTATATAAATGCATATGCGTATTAGTAAGATAGATCTTCTATTTTGAAATATATATGTGTGTGATCAATACTAGGATACTTCTATCTTAATTTAATCTAATCCTACAAAAAAATGAAACCTTGAAAATGACGCAGAAGACACTGTACTACCACATATGTATTTACCTGCTCTCTGACATAGAATTCCACAAGTGGGTCTGGCAAAGAATTAAAACAATGATTGACTGACTGCACCACATCTTGGAAGGTTGTAGCTTGATATTTATTCTGACGTTACAACAGGAGCTAAGTCAGATACAAAAGAAATAAACACCGTTAATGAGGTGGGAAGCGTGGTGGCCTAATGGTTAGTGCGTTGGAGGAGCCCTGCCCAGAACAAAATACAACGACCCCGGTCAAGACGCTTTAGTCTGACTCTCAGTGTCTCTCTGCGCCCAGGGTAAATGGGTACCGGTGAACCGTTAGGGCAACCTGACAAAATGCTGCGATGGACTTGCATCCCATCTAGGGGGAGTAGCAATACTCCTAGTCTCTTCGTGTTACCACAAACCGGATGAGTTCAGCGCTGGCACTGATAGAGCCACCTGTGTGGCTCCTTCGATTCATTTGATTGGAACAGATTTAACCAATGAGGTCATAAAGATGCTTCATTAGGCCCCATGGGTGATCAGTACCTAATTTCTCCTGATAATGTCACTATGCCTAAACAAGCACACATGTAAAGTGAATTGAGGAAATAATCACCAAAGACAAATGGTCTTGATATTTAGCAATACTCACTGTGAGGGGAATTTAGAGGTTGGCTAATGTATGGGACTTAAATAGTTAACAAACAGATGACATGTTTGCCTAAACAACTTGAATGGATGGACAAGCTTGTTGTGAAATTGTTAGTTCTGACATCAAAGGGTTGGTCGCTAAGCCTAACGGCTGCAAACCACGTGTTCTGTCATTGTCCTTTCGAAACATGACATAGTTTGCAAACAGCTGTATTGTCGGAAATGAATATGGTAGTGTTTTTTTTTTTCAACACAAGACATAATATTTATTTGTTGTTTTATTTCATGCATCTCATAAGTCATAACCTGAAACCTATAACGACCTATAACGAAGTGTGTTGTACCAGTTCTGCAAATCCAACTCTGTCGGCGTAAATCCCGGGGGGAGCACTCCCTTATATACGCTATATAGATACGTGCCGCTGGGACAGGGTATGGTTTTTAAGCATTTTGGTCTGGAACAGGGTATAACAAACGACATTTTTGGTCTGGAACAGGGCATCAGTTTCTCAGAAGTTGGCACGAAGATCGGTAATTGATACTCTGGAATAGGATATGTTAGTCAGGCGAAACGAAACGCGTAATAGTATGAAAGAAGCTCTACAACTACAAGTTCGCAGTGCTGCTTGTTTAGCCTTTTGGGTTAGAAAAAAAAATCGTTAAAAATCGTCTGGAACAGGGTATCTTTTTTAACATTTATTCTGGTACATGGTCGCAAAATTAGCGTTTTGTGGTCTGGTACAGGGTAAGGCTTTTTTATACCCAGCGGCACACCCCCTGGCCCCACCCATTTTTTGGGAGTACGCCCCTCCCCCCAGGGCCTAGGGTGGCGTAAATGTGTGATTTCCTGGTACAATGTACGTACGGAATACAATGTTTATTTAGTGATGGAGTTTTCCTTATCAAGTTGAAAATCTATCTTCCATTTCAGATAATTCACGGATAATGCTGCAGAAATGAGTAATTAAGATGAACAAGCCTTTCCCTCATTGAGCGTTAATAAGCAGAACATGATAAGTCTATGTCATGGAGTAGCACGTTCAGCATATAAAGGTCACAAAACGTTCAGTTTGCACACGATAACATGCCCCGAGAACAATATAGAACTGTTCTGACTTATTCATCCCTCGACTTTCATTACTGATTATTTCAAGTACATTTTATAATGTGCATACAGTGCATATAAGCAGGTCTACGATCAGAAATAAATAAATCCGGTCCGTTGAGAAAAATCGAAGGGATTTGTTCGAACAGATCTATTTGAAAACAGGAAGTAGGAAGTAGGAAGGAAGTAGGAAGACGAAAAATGCTGTTTCAACATTCGAACGGTAAACAGTAGTATAAATGCATTCAGTATAACCAGAAACCCATAATAATATATATACAGTCGAACCTCCACTAACGGCCACCTCTCTATAACGGCCACCTCTCTACAACGGCCAGGATTTTTCGACCCAACCGTACACCGATACATACACTACTACTTTACTCTAATTGAAACCTACCTACAACGGCCACCTCTCTACAACGGCCAGTTATTTAGGCCCCAAGGTGGCCGTTGTAGAGAGGTTCAACTGTATATATATAATATATAATAATATAATTACTTGTCAATAATTGATGTACAGTAAAATGGTCTTTTTAATGTACAAGCTCGCTTTACTTGTTTGTTGTTGTTTTGCGGTCAAAAAGCCTAATTTGTCATCGCCAATTTTGCTACTCGCTAATAACTGACTGAATAAAAATCTAACCTTTCGGTAAGGACAATTAATTTTCTTCCCCTTTCAAGCTCAGATACCTAACAAAGGCATCATCACGGGCAATTGAATAGCCTGCGAACAAGCTCTCGTGGGGTTTTGGGAGAGTAGGAGGGGCAGGGAAAGCCTGTTCGCAGGCTAGCAAGGTGAGTCTTCTTAGTCTGGAAATTCGATTAATTATATACCGCGTAGATATTACCTAAAAAGTAAGAGTTACTTCACAAGCCGAACGTGACAGAGATAAATATTCCCATAATTTGGCAGTGTATTTTTTGGGCGCTAAATATAATTGAATATATGTCTATACCATGTGAAAGTCTCTTACGACGTTTAAGGGCTACAAAGTTCAATTCAAATGTTCACCTTTTCGGTACCGCTCACGTTTGCCCTATTGCGATATCGTCGAACGACCACTTGAACTGTAATTGAACAAATAACAAATGAAGATATATATATATATATATAATCCGTATTTGCTGGACTTCTGTACTGCGAGTACACATGTATGCGATATCATGACGGTTTATACAGAACGACTTCAGACACTTCAGTGCTCGCCGCATGCAAGTCTGCGGAATCTCTCTTAAACAGCATGATGATTTCTCTTGGTAAATGTATGCACACGCTAACATGGAACAAAAACTTACCAACTTCTTATAGGTCACTAAAAAGGTCTTTCTATTGGAGATATAACCAAGCACAATCCAAGAGCATTTGTTGTCTTGAATCGCATCACTGCTTGCATGAACACGTACCACTTCGCATGACATGTCACCGCACCCCAGTCACCGCCATGCGGGCTTTTCGCTTATCATTGGTTTACAAAACGCCATACAGTCGCCCTATCGCGGAAACAATCGTCGTGAATAGGTCTGAAAACGCCGGTTTTGAAAATGATGACCCGCCTTATCGCGAAAACGATCACTCAAAAACGCACCGTTATCTTCGCTTTGACGATCTGTCTTTATGTGGCCTTAAATAATTACAAATGTCTTCGAAAGCCTCGTACAGTGACATTTTTGGCGCTTCATACAAACTCTTTGCAGTGATTTCATTCAATTAAAAGCGTGCTGTAGGAATTAAAACTTGAAACATCAGGCATTTAAAATCTGCAAGCCAGACATCAGGCGACCATACATACACACAAACAGCACGTCCCTTCTAGATAAGGAGAACAATCGTACACTAATTACATTTTTTTGAAATGAATGTCTTTTACTGATTGCTTGTCATTAGCGCGCAGGGACAAAATCAAAATAACCTCCATAACCATCAAGCGGACATCATTCCCCCGACAGAGAACTGTACAAATCATTGATGAATCTTAAGCTAGTGAGTATGTATTGGTTCCACAAAACAACAGCTGTTTTTCCGTACAAAACACATATTAATAATACTTCACTTGAAAAAATACTTCAGTCTTGCAGAATAATTATTACCGAGATATCATGATCAAAGGTGTTTCATGTAAAACCCTTTGTTATAAGTCAGAATTTTGGTGATCATGGACTGACAATTCACAAGGCCACAAGAGCCGAAAAGATCGGCGTTCACAAACGGAAAGCAAAACATTTATTTGGTTTTACTATTGCAATCAAGGTTTATAAATGAAAAATAACCATAAATGTATTTAAAAAACTCTTCGAAAGAAGTGCTTCACTGTCGATGTCGCAGACATCCTTGCCTGATTAAACCGGAAGTTAATTGTTTACATAAACCCTAAATCGGCCCACACACCATTCTCGTCCCTCAGAGCCTCCATTTATTTCGGTCAGCGGGCTTTACGAGGGGCTCTGGGGATGAGAGTACTCAAAAACAGTGAGCTGCTATGTCAAAAATACGTCATTAAACAAGAACTATGTTCAGATACAAAGATAATAGGGGATTAATCTTTTCCCTGATTATTGCATTGTAGCTGAAGTGTTATGGTGTTATTTTATGCATACAGCCCCAACGATTACAGATAGTTGTCTTTTGGAACGTGGTTTTCGGCATTCTTATTAAATTAAGTGAATTCTGACCATTTCTATGGGTAATTGGTATAAGAAATTAAGTCATGCAATGAAATGTCAGCTGTAATCTTCTTTTGTGGCGAGCAAATCCGTTTCTAGGGCCAATTAAGTTGGCAATTCCTGAGAAGCAAACAAGATTTCCGAAGCTAGCTTTGATAGAACGGATGAAATTCTTCAGGAGGTTAATCAGCTGGCACATAATGTGAGTTTAAAGACCGAATTTTAAAGGTTAATTAGAAATGTTATAATCGCGTTTGTCGTTGAAACCATCACTTTACATCTGTTCTATCATTCGAAACTCAATGCCTACATCTTATCCTATAGCATTTTTAATATTCAGTTTATGTTGTTGAATATGAAAGGTTCGTTAGCAAATTGATGTCAATCAAAGTCTCATTTTGTTGGTTTCTGTGGCTTCAACACCATAAGTTTCTTTCCAAGATCTTTCAAAAGCCGATACGAGTGAAGAACTTCAGCTAAATGAAGGCGATACTGATTTAAAACTATGGTCTCTGAGCTATTGCACCTATATTTGAGTATATTTACAATATTATAATAAGAAATACCACACGAAACTACAAATTGAAGTGATTCTTTCTATGCAAATATACAACCGAATATATTATGATTCTATGAGGGTAAATATATAAAGTTCAGGATTATTGCTTTTATCTGTATCTGAATTCAAATTATTTTCTTCCGCAAAATACACGCAAAGAAAAACGGCTGTTTTTCAACTATGATTTACGTGGTGTTCTGAACGTGCTGTGATTTATGGATTCTCATAATAGTTTCAGCCAAAATCGTCAACTGCCGTGTTCACCACAAGCAATGAAAACTTTATCTCAAAACGCAGACTGCACTTCAGGAAACCAAATTAAAGAAATGTGATGAACTTACCGCTAAACAGACGAAACAATTGTCTAAAATACTCTCAGTATGAATTCCACGCTTCTTTCTCGTGTCTCTGACCTTTCAGATCCAACAGAAATAGAAACTACATTTTTTGGCCTTCGGCAAATTGCTCCGAAATTAAGTTATAAATTGTGTTTATATGTGTTTAATTAGATTAGATTTAATTACAGGGAGAGTGATTTGATTAAATCGTCTGAAAAAAGAGAGATTAACACGAAATTATGATAAATTTAAATCTGATCACTGAAACATCATAGGTTTAGTAAGAAGAAAAATAATCATTCCTTAACTGGAGAAACGGGGCTTATAGAGATACAGGACAGAGATAATAGCATTTGTTGATTAAATGTAGTGCCTTCTCGAAAATATTTGAACCGTGAAATATCATTTCCGTTGTTTCAACAATTGTTATGTTCATCGGACGTTGTCAAATTGATGACAATGTCAGTTTTCGGTGATGTGTGGAAGGGGACCGATTTGGCATTCAATAACACGAGGAGTAAAGTCATTCTTAACGGTTATAGGATTTACAATTACAGTTTTCCTAACAATGTTAAGAAGTCTAAATAATTATATAATACGTTTACTGAACTTTTCCCGTTTTAATTTAGCTTAGGGAAAAACTTGTAATTATGCCATATTCAAGAGTACGAACGTGACGCAAGTATTGTTTTGAAGTTTCAAAGACACCGCAGAGCAAAGTTATGTTCAAACATTTTGTTGTGAAAAATGTGCTACAGAGATAAACCAAGATGATTCTCACAAACGTAGAGCTATAATGAATAGCAAGTAACAATAAAAAGTGGTATTTAAGCGCTTTAAATCTTCAATAACATCAACAGTCATTCTTGGGTCAGATCCCCTACAACCTTCATAAACTTGGCAAGCAGTGCTCTTTGTCATCGCATTCGATTGAAGTAATTTGCACTGATCAATGGCGACTTGAAATGAAACCTATCCCTTACTAAGATAAAACGGTTCTTCTAGTATCAGCTTAGCTTCTTAAATAATCATCACTGTTTGGCACAAGTAACTGATTTCAATTTTACTCCTAAATTACATGCAGTCATCAGCTGTATCCTTTTCCTCTCTTCCTCTCTCTCGCTAAACATGCTCGAGAAAACCTTTGAGAATAAACAGTTTATAGACGGTGAAATCTTCGTTGTCTTAATTCTAATAATTTTCATTTCCTCTTTGATTTTACTGCTAAAACTGTTACTTCAGTCCAAAGGTAAAAAAATATTTAAAATTTTCCATCAATTCTGATTGCCATGTATTTCGTTCAATGTTATTTCTTTGTAATTGATATTTTAAAGAGAAATTACATGTTGATCACTCTTGTCAATTATAAGGCTTATTACAGTTTGGTGGCTAGTGTCTCTCCGAGAACGCCAACGAATTATGTAGCGGTAGTTTCAATAGTGTGCATATAGTGTTTAGTCATTGTATAATGTTACTTGTGCGAATCAACTAAAGGACATGCGTCATGAGTCCACAGGAGGTAAATACCATGAAAGAAAACATACAGATCGAAATATAAAACAATAACATGCATTTGATATTCTAAGGCAAATACGATCATGATGCTGACGAAATGCAACGTTCATAAGGCATTCCCTTCGATGTTTAAGCTTGTTCGGCGCACCACCACATTTGCATTGTGAACATAAGAGAAAAAGCTACTGTAGTGTATCATTGAACGTTACAAAAGAAAGAAAGAGAAGGTTAATTCAAACCATTTATGGAAACTAAAAAGTAAATTGCACTTTGCACTTTGCACCGTGAATATAGTTTGTTTATAGGTTATAGTGGGTTTTTTCATCGCCAAACCCATCCTTGCATAACGACCGATAGAACGCAAGCAAGGTGAATATCAGTTTAGCCTCGACGAAACCCATCAGTTTTTTAAACGCTCGTTTCGGATAATTAATTGTTGCTAATTTTTATTCTCACGTAACAATGTTAGAACCTCATGCCAATTATATTTGTTTAGATTAATTTTTAGATTAGTTGAACTGATAATGGTAAATCATTTAAAGTGAAAAAATATATACGTTACGGCTGAATGTAATCAACAAGAGAAATGGGAAATGAAAGTTAGAATCGAACTATATTTCCTCGTTTTATTTTCGACGTCTTCGATGTCAGCTCAGTGCCTTTTCATAGAACTTCAACTCTTTGAATATGGCGGCGTGACTTTCGTTTTGATTTCCTTGTTCTTTCAATACCGCCAAAGAACTTCGACATGCTTAATAGAGTGCTCAAGACGGATAGTTTTGACAGTTTTGTTTATACTATAATGAAATTTTGGGAGTGGCCGGAATAACTAATATGAAAGGCTGTTATATAGGAGTGAATATTGTACAGATTTATTCACATAGTTGTGGCAGCAACAAAACGGAACGACGAAGACTACATGAACTCAACTGAAGAAGTCGAGTTGATCTGAGACTGAGAGATACGTGCTCCCTCTGTAACTAAACCTTACTATTTGTTAAGTGTGCAGTGGACGGTGTTATTAATAACGTTACGGCGGATATTGACATGATCAATAAATTTTCGACACAGAATAATCAATCACTCTGACATAGAACGCTTGCCTATAAATTACCGGTATCAAAGCAATCCCAGTTTGCTCATCCAAGACAAAAGAATACGGTCATTTCATTAGGAATACAAAGAAAACAGTGATTCGATTGTTTTGACGAACTTCATGAACGTGTCTTCAGTTTGAATGATTGAATTACGCCAAACAATGAGGCAAGGACTGTTCTTTTATGTCTGATATATACTTTCCGCAAACAAATGAGAAAAGTAAAAGTTAGTGATAAGCGACATTCAAAGACGAAACCTACTGGTATTGTCAGACTTCTATTGAACATGTCCAGGAGTCACGTGATCACACCCCCCACTAAGTCAACTAATGAAAACTGTAAACAACAAAGAATTCAATGAAATGTGTTCTTTTCTTTGTATATAACGATTAGTTTAATTGAGACTAAAAGACAATATTTACCTTCTTGAAATTCTGTGCAGTCTTTTTGCTTCTGATTGCTAAATTATGACGAGATGTTGTCCTCTACAGTTATTTGCATCTTCATATGCTGCAATTTACAGTGGCTTTTTTGTAGCTCTATTTAATTTTTTCTTATAGTTTCATTCTTTGTCGGTCCCTCTGTATATCGGTATTTGTTGTACAAGTTGTCGTATGTTAACCATCTACCGTTACGATCGTTAATCTACTCCGTTATTCAACGACTTTAACAAATTCAAATTTATACAACGGCTACCAATGTAACTTTTGAAGAAATGGAAAAAATGAATCGACTAAACAATTAGCCTGGCCAGTGCTGTGAACCATGCGGCCAAACTGTTACTTGATCGAATGTTGACTAATGTTTGAGGTTAAAATTTTCTAATTGGTTTTTCGTGTCTTCATTTTGCCAAGCCACTGGATTCCGAATTTGTTTTGAGAGTTTGAGAAGAAAACAGCGGGAGAACTGCATTATAAACGTAAAAGAGTGTAGATCTACAACAGCGGTTGGTCCAGGATGTTTCTGACACTTGCGAAGTTTCCATCGCAATATACTTTAAATGACGGAATATGAAGGCAATCATAACACAAATCTGTCACTCTTCATACACACATCCTTTTAAAAGAAGTTGAATTAATTAACGATTAAATCGTAAATGTAAAGATAATGTAGCATTTCTGTCAAAACAAACTGAAAAAATATTGACTCAAACGTCACAAAAATCGAGGCTTTACCACGGGAATTAATGATAGAATGATGCATGCATTTTGTGGTTCAGTTGTCGGTTCACGGGGAGGAGATTGATGATATTAAATTCTGTTTTCAGCTTAAAATCCAATGACATTTTATATATATCTAATGAATCGATTTGATTGTATGTTATCAAAAAAAACATCTTACCGTGATTTGCGTTACGAGATGGGTTTGGTAACTTCTTACAAATAGTTATTATTGGTGCCTCGATAATTCAAACGTATTTAACGTCTTTTGAATATAGAGTCGTACTGGTGTATTCAGTTGTATCGAACTCGATGATGTGCTCGTTTTAAAGTTTAATCACGCATTTGGCTAACAGAGGGAGTCCTGTATAGTTTCAATGTACTTCTTTAAATCACAACATCCTTACCAGTTTTCAGCGATTGCTTGGCTAAGTATCAACTGTGTAAAATATCATCGAGTCACACCACTGTCTTGCAGTAACTTATAGCATAGTTAGCTTGCAGTGCTTCCGCCGAGAGATTCACTCCATATCAAAGCCACACTTGAATATTCATTTTCTCGAGAATCCACTCAGTTATAAAACGCCAACGAAGCCATTATGATGTTTAAATGTCTCGTTTTCTTTGAGTTAACCGCTTACCTCACAAGCGCACTGAGCCTATAAATTTGCATTCAAAATGAAAAACAAAACGATAAAGATAGCTTGTGTCTGGCCCTGAATGTTGCGCATTCAAAGAAATGACTAAGGTAACACTTCAAGCTATAGAAATTCAGACTTATTCCTATTTAGTTGTGTTATAAGACGAAACTACTAGATCGATGGGCTTTTGCTGGGTTCATGAAAAAGTTGCGTAGGTACGCCAACCAAACTAAAACGAGCACCTCCCTTTTGTTTGTTCCTAAGATTAGGCTTTCTTACACAGCTTCATCGAGAGCTAGCCTTAAAAAGTTGATAATGATATAAGAATAATTGTTTTCATTACCTCAACGCTCGTTAGACACTTAATCCCTGGCTGGCAGATTAACAACAAAGTGGGTTGAACTTCTGTGAATGACTCGAACAGTTTAGAGTCATAAAGTCGGTGAGATAAACAAAAGAAGTTCTGCTCTCCGGGGAGGGAAAACTTGTTGACAAAGAACAAAGAATTCAAGACATGTTTGATGGCTAAACTCTATCAGCAACATGCTGAGTCAGAACTGCAAATTCGAAAATAATTTGTCATAACAATATTACGCGGTATCACCCAGCTACCTTTACGGAATAAGAACCTGCTTTTTCATTATGAAAAGCAGTGGGAATTGTGTCCGTGTCACGAGGTTGGTAAGGTGAACAATTAAAAACAGATTGATCAAGTTCTTCAGTTTAGTTGAGAGTGTAACGAAATAATCAGACTTCGTGGGAAACTTGCTGCTGACTAGTGTTCACTGACCCTCCACCATTGATTAAAAATGCAGTTTGTGGTGATTTTAGTAGTTTAAATTATACAATGTATCTGATTGTTGTCTACAGGATGTAACAACCTTGCAGGTAAGACAGAGAAAGATAGATTAAAAGTCAGTATGACACTTCAAAGGGGCACCGTGGTGTTTATAAAATCTCTGTACTGTTTATAATTAAGCACACCTCAATGTTTTGCTACTAAATGACAATCAAAACAAAATTAAAAGAAGTGAATCATGAAACTGTTTTTTTTTCTCACTATTGTTCATTTCGAAAGAGTAGCATCGTGCATCATCATAGCATCAATATTGGAATAAATGCCAGGCTAGTACTACGTGAATCGAATAGGAATAGGGCAGATGCTATTATATTGGCATACTGACCGTTGTTGTAGTAAAAGTCGGCAGATGAGAGAAAATGAGACTGTAGTAACGGCCGAAAAAATGACAACTGACAGAAGAATCGAATTTGGGCTGACGAATGTTGACAATCTCAAAATCCTAGTTGCCAGCTTTTTAAAGAACTGACAACAAACAGATTACCAAAATGTTAATAACAACAGGCAAGTATTAAATACATTTGTTTTACTGATTGCAAACAAATGGTCAAATTTTAACCCTTCGCGCAAATGCTCGCGATATGCAGGTTTTTGCATAATAAAAAAAAATGTGTTATAATGGTAAGATTACATAATTGAATTTTAATTTCATTTCGCATTAGGAGCAGTGTCACGGGGATTTTGACATTTTTTGGTCAAAACTGTGCTTCAGTACCTTTTTTATTTACAAAATAATTCTAGAACACCAAGAAAAAGAAATCAACCAAATTCTTGAAAGAGGAACAAATTATGGTCTGTTCTAATGCATTTTGGAAACGAAAATGCGAGAAATTGAAAAACTGTTAGCCTAACATGTTTTCAAATTGCGATCCATTCCGACCCAGTTTCTATGGCCAGAGACACTTATTGACAGTTTTAGTACACTAGGATGGTAATTTATAACAAAATTTGACCATTATTTTTAGTTTTCTGTAAATACAAAAACGTTTTTTGGTTTTTGAAATGACATCAAATCCCCGTGACACTTCCCTTTAAATAATAATAATAGAATACAGTATATAGCGCCAAAATCCAAACGTCCAATGGCGCTTTACAAATTGATCAAAAAGGTTTATAAAATACTGGAATATTAAAAATTAAAAATTAATCATGGAATATTAAAAAATGGAATATTAAAAAATATTTAAAAAAATAAAAACGATGTAACGTAATACCGACATACAAGACATGAATGAACGAATGAAATGAATGGGTGAAAATAAGCTTATATAATCATTGTAATGAATAAAAACAATTCCATTTGCTGAACTCCTGATGTATCTAATAACGGAAACATTCCGAGTTTCATAGATTCTTAGGTTCTTTGTAATGCCGCATGGTTTTGAAAAAAAGTGCTTTCTTTGTGGTTAATTGAAACAATCTCAGAATTTCTATGTAGTGAGTGATTTGTATTTTGAGAAAAATAAAAATTAACTGAAATACAATAGTTTACTATATATTCATTCAGGAAATAAGATATATTCATTCAAGAAATATTAAAAAAACATATGCTAGATCAACATCAACTTCAACGTAACGGGCATGCTATATATCGTGTTTTGAAATGTACTATTTTACCTGATATTTGACTTGCTTCCACGCTGATTAAGTGTCAAACTGACCAACTGTCTTGATAACGCTTCTTAAACAAAATTTAGGAGAAGTAAATGTAGTTGATATTCATATGCAACGCAAATCACTTAACCAATAAAGTCAAGGAGCGCGCGGAGATAAAAAGAAAACAGTTATTATGATAAACAAATCGCATGCCTTTGTTTCGTTCCTTTTAGACCTTCACCAATAAGTGGCAGTTTTAATATCGAGTGAATTAGAATAACAATGGCACCGACTTCCTTTTAAGATGAACTAACAATCATTACGATTTTATCATATTTTTAAAACCCTATTTCTTCTTTTTCCTCGATATCAAACTTATTTGCACAGTCCTAGCCAGATTTAAAATAAAATAATAAGCCTGTGAAAGAAAAACAAAACTGGCGTCCATCATTCACTTGATGGTTTACTGACTCAAATTATATGCGATACGTATATGCGATACGTTTTGATACAATTTTACTTTGTAATTTTCAACTAGAGATATAACATTTTATGGTACAACGTTTAATAAATAAGGAAATCTACTCGGCAACAGACAACTGATGGCTTCGGGTCCTTTGGTTATTTCAGTGGATGCAAAAACCAAACCAAATAGATACGGAAATGATTGTTACTGGTGCCACATGCAGATAATTTGATCAAAATATCCGATCGTCGGTCAATCACATTAACACAAAATTTGCGAGAAAAAAAGCAGCCACAAAAATAGATAGAAAAAACTCAGTAATCAATGTATAGATTTTATTTCTTGAAAGTAAACTAGTCCATGGGGCCTAAGTAAGTAGACTAGTCCGTGTAATGTCAAACTAATAAAAAGCGTCACTACGTATGATCAGACGTAATACAAAAAAATACCCGATTCTTTGACTCGCATAATAATTTGAACAAGAAGAGACAGTTAATCTTACCTTCCAATTGTCGAATTCCGCTCGCACTCGCACTCAATGAACAAAACCAGACTAACATTAACATCATGGGCACTGGTTGTTCTTATCGACACGGCCAAACGACTTGTCAATAATAAACTCGTGAAAAGATTTTTGCACTTCGGTGCCATGGTCACGTAACGAATTTCCTAAACAATAGAGAGTCAGTAATCTAAAAACAAGAGAGAGTATGAAAAAAGACACGATGGCCGGGGTAGATCAATTTCTGAAATATTGTCAAGTTGTAAGTAACCTTAATGTTAAAACGTATTTATTTTACGTTTTTGGTGACTCTTCCGAAGGTGCTGGTACGGAATTTGAATTTGAAAAAGGGACCTTTTCGGGGTTACAAAGAAACAATAAAAAAATCAAAATAATTAAGTGTCCCAGATAGGCGGAGATTTAATAATTTCACTAATTGTCATCAAACATGCTAAATGAAATAGCGTTTGTTCCTTTTTAACGTCATTACAAAGTACTCAAGATCAGCTATAAAAAGCTCCATTAAAGTTTGGCCAGCCCTCATTATATTGCTTTCAAAGTTTAAAATGGTTAAACTGCTGTAAACAGCGTTATACTTTACCATTTACACGGTTTTATGAAAAGTGGATAACTCGGTTGCAATGAACATTTTGAAATGAAAATAGTTGTTGTTTGCACTTTGATACATATAATTATTTTGTTTTTGTGAATGATCACGAGCATTCAAACATGTATCCTTACTTTCATTTTCTTTTTACCCCAGGCTACACCAAACCGATAAATAGAGGTTATTCAGCGGAAAGTTGTGTAATACGGCTGGGTATTTTTACGAGTCAGTTTTTATTTTTTCGAGCCTTTAGGCGAGAAAAAATAAACACTGACGAGTAAAAATGCCCAGCCGTATTACACAACTTTCCGCTGAATAAATTGTTTATTATACGACATAATATCTTTCCTAAAATATAGGCTTTCAACAGTGTTTTCCGTAGCGCGCGGTCAGGGGGACTGAGACCCGTGTAATACGGTCTCATATCTGCTCTCGTCTTTGTGCGTATACGCACTCTAAAATGCCATGTCGTACAATAAACTGTTTTATTCTATAGATATAAAAATCCTACAGACCTCTTTCACACTAGCTTTACAAGTTCTACTCCATAGCAGGAAATTTCCACAAGAATTGGTGTAATCTAAAACAGGAGTTGCCAGCCTATGAATTTATGTCATAATTGTTGGTTGCCATGGATGTATTTGGAGGTCACTTAGACAAATTTAAAATAGTAATAAATTCCACTGAGACCCTCACTCCCGAACGCCCCAGGCTGGAATAAGATATGGGAAGAAGCGAGCCTGGAGGCGGAAAGGTGCGGTAGCTCAGAAAAAACTGAAGTCATCGCTGCGGGAGGAGGGAGGGGCGCCAAGCGGATCTGGTGGCTGAATGAGCGAAGAGATGAATAAACTGGATAAAAACATCCTTTTATAGAAAACCAGTAACTGATTTGCATAAGAAACACTCCCAATGGCTAACGGATGCACGGGAATAATAATGAACTAGAATTCCAGCGAGTAAGGGCGTTTCTGCGTGAGGGCCACAGTGAGAATAGCAATAAGATCATGCATCATAAAGCTTTTGGGTCTTCTGAGGACTATTCATATCCAGGTCAAGTACAACCTAACAGATCTGGATAATTCTACCAGTACTTTGTAAAACTTTTGTATACGTACAAGCAAGTCTTAGTGGGTGAAAAGTAAATTCTCCCGCGTTAATTCATTACAGCTCTCCTAACTCGGGTTGTTCTCTATATACCGCGGCCTTTTTGTCATTTCCTGTCTGGACACGACAACAAGGCCTGGTTAACTTGGTTCAAATTAAATTCAGTCAACTTTCGTTATAACGGACGCACCCTCGGGACGTACGTAGTTTGGAGTCTTAATAGCGAGAGTCCGCAATAGCGGGAGTCATTTTCAGTCAAACCTCTGTAACTTTCGCCGGGTGTAGGGCTGAATTTTGTCCGTAATAGCAGGTGTCTATAATAACGGGGTGTCCACAAGGCGAGAGTCGAAAACCACAAAATATATTTATATAGGCATGAGTGCAAACAAATGAAATATTCGTATGCACTGTTGTTTCGTCGACGCAATCCAGGCTCTGGTTGTTGAAAAAGCAGTTATCCAGTAGATAATTATCAATTGTTTAGTGCAACAAACTGGAATGCAAATGGGTTAAAGAAGCGATTGAGTAAAGCTTCATTCGGTGAAACAACCATTTTAGGTGTACTTGCAAAGATCGAAATCTATAGCGGCAGAAAAGTACTAGCTCAGCTTCAAAGAGTTAACCCAGAATTGTTTTCTTTTAATTATATTCTGGCTTCAAACTGTTTCTGTTAACGTTTACGTGCGCTAGCTGATTCAATGAACTGCACTTGCCATGCATGGGCATGGAATAAGCCGAATCTGGTTAAAGTCTTGAACGCGCTGGCCTCCGTCATCAAACAACACGTGGTACACAGCTTTCTGGTAACAATTTATGCAGTCAGGGATTCTCTTGCATTTCACGACACCGGGGTAATACCTGGTTCTTCCTGGCCAATAACCAATTACACGCTGACCAGCATAGACCTCGTTATAGGAAGGAAGCTTGTCCAGTAATACTGCTGTTGGGTCAATCTTGTGCAGAGTGATGGCGTCTCCATCGTCATAATTGATGAATACGGTTGTAGAATTGGCGCTAGTAACAAATCCACGATAGTAAAGTCCGTTTGTACAGCGGGCAAGTACTCTAGCGCCAACTGAAATGAACAAATAAGACAATTTGACAATAAGACAATAATTTAGTAGATTGAAAATTGAATTTTTATTTATTTATTTATTTATTTTTATTCAATAATTTATGACTGGGTAGCCCTATATTTAGGGAAGTACTTCCTGTTCAGGGTTTTTCTTCAGTACTTAACCTTTGTATTGTTAAACTATTAAAGTAAAAGTAAAGTAGTTGACTCTAGTAGATGGCAATATCATGAGCAAAATATTGCGGGTATTATATTTGATACTGACACTTATATAAAAGAAGCAGAGCTTGGGTTATGAATGTCGCAAAAGAAGTGGAAGCATTTTGAATTATTTTCAAGAAATTTCAAGAAATGTTACTGTTGCAATTTGCATGTGCCTCCGTAATATATTAATGAATTCATTAGTGTTATTTATTGAAATGGCCATCTCCCAGGCCTTCACTATCAATTAGCTTTCAACCACATGAAGCAAAGCAAACAGACTGAACGAAATATGATAAAGGCTTCAGTTTGGCTTCCTTTTTTGGTGAAGGGGGGTGGGGGAGACACACACTGGACTGCACTTGCAATTGACAAATGGCGTACGAATATCATTCCACCATTTCAGAATTATGACTTCCTTGACACAATTCTCAATGAAAAGAATATGTCAAGCCAATCATGTTCCCAACACCAACACGTTTCATATTGATCAGCAGAAATCAAACGCTCTATGTTCATTGGCGTGACCACTTGAAAATCATCCTCTGTTTGAGATTAACCTCCACTAGTTAATAATATAAACGGGGCCTTCACTGACCTTCATGAG
Organism: Desmophyllum pertusum; assembly: GCA_029204205.1. Taxonomy (NCBI): domain Eukaryota; kingdom Metazoa; phylum Cnidaria; class Anthozoa; order Scleractinia; family Caryophylliidae; genus Desmophyllum; species Desmophyllum pertusum. The sequence continues at coordinate 1,994,111 of MU825405.1, read as the reverse complement.
CTGACGAATGATCCGGAAAAATCCTCAGTTGACTGGCAGCGTAGTAATCTTCATCGTTGTCATCAAAGGTGACCTCGAAGAGATTGTTAGAATCTTTATCAGATACGTAACCAATGTCGTATTTGTGACTCCCTTTCCATGTCGTCACCACGTGAGAACCTATTTCCACTCGATCAGGAACTTTGTCGGAAATCAGTGCTGAAATGTCCGAGATACTGTGGGTGATCGTATCGCTGTCGTCAAACAGAACATGTACCAGTCCATTTCCAGTTGATGATACTTTTCCAGGGTAATAGCGGTTGTTCGTCCAACGAGCAATGATACGATCATTAACTGTGAAGAATAGAGTAATAACAGATAACTGAATAGAAAGACTTGGACTGGTACATCGTTTTCCTCAATGACCCCGCTCAAGTGAGGAGGCGAGGGCGCTATGCTATCAATGTCAAATGAGCACGCACATTTTATACGCTCACTCCATTTATTTCACTTCTCCCTCGAGGAACTCTTATAAACAGCTACAAAGAAATTACTGACGCTTCCCCGGCTCGCTTTGATACATACATACATTTTATTGGACACTCCCCATAGGGATTTTTTTTTTATCCCTCCTATTATCCTCCATTCGAACCTCCAGATCTATTCCCTCAGTGGATTGCCTCGGTAAACATTCAATGACGCCAAGCGGAATAGTCTTCTATATAAATTTATCAGCCAACTTTAAACATTAACCGACCAAAAGATGGACTCTTTTTTTTCCTCGGGTGTTCTGTCCGTTGATTACAAAAAGCATTTTCAATTAGATATCCGCTTTCGCAGCCAATATCTACGGTTTCTGTCAAAGAAGCTCAAAGAAGTATTTCTAGGACTTCAAAACAAAACATTCCTTACTACAGTAGAATCCCGATTTCTCGAACGGGATTCCACTGTATCCCAGGCACTGTATATTGCAAATAAGTGTAGGCTTCGAAGCGAAAGTTGATGCAACCAGCCAATGCCGGAGAAAAATAATTACACTTACCACTAACTGGATTCGAAAGGGCAGAGACACTATAATCAAAGCGATTGCAAATAGCCATCATGATTGCGAAGGTTGAGTGAACTGACAGCGCGTCTGGCACATTTCCATTTATGAATTAAATTCATAACAGGAAACTGAGTGTAAAATTGCATAGTGTATGGCAATGTGCCAAACGCGTCATATGTCTTCCGAATAAAGCTAGATCTTCCGTAAAAACTGATCGACTTCCGCAGAAATCAAGCTCTTCTACCTATAATCATATAGAAAAGGCGTTGCGACAAATCTTTATATTGACAATGAAACCTTGCAATTAACTGGCACTGTTTGATAAAGGCTGTCCAGACCGTGAGGTGAGCTAAAGCTAAAGTGCCTTTATCTGAAACGAAAACGATGCATTTATTCAATTATGAAATATTTCGTCTTTACACAACTTGAGATGATTTCAGAGTATTAGTACGGTTAACGAATGGTGACGAATTTCAGGAGCGGTCGTTTTATCATCTTTTAAGACGTTTCTCTTCTACGTCTTTCCTGCTACTATTTTGTGTACTTTTTTTTCATATTCTTTAATCCCACTTATGACAGAAATTGTCCAAAATAGCATGACCTTGCCACTTCATGCGGGTCATTGTCACATTAGTTTTGTAATCCCTTGCATGCAGCTTATCACGATTCCTCCCAATAGTTCCAAACTTCCGCAAAATATTGAAAAGCAAATAACATCTCACGACCAGTAGTTTTCTTTCTTCAATTTTAATTACATCTCAATCGAAAGAAAGAAAAAAGAAATAGTACTCAAGAAAGTGCTGCTCGATACAAATTGTACCTTTAATTTGAATGATGGTTATACGTTACGAGACCTGTGACACATCCGATAGTTGTTTCATCTCATGTTTGGAGGAGCTTGTAGCGTGGAATTAATGGATAATTTTTTCAGTAAGAAATGCTACAGCTAAGAATGATAGCCAGAGCATAACTACCAAACAAAGTACGTCTCTGTTCAAACGTTTTATTCAATACATGAAACCACATCTTAATTACGCTTATACAGATTCAATACCTCTTATTAATGCAAAATACAAGACCCTAGAAATACACAAGATTTACACGTTGAAATCAAAACATACAAAATACCGTTATTTATACAAAAAGGAAGCTTGTTGGCACATTCGTTTCCCTTGCATATATATCTGACGTATCTGCCCTGATTCGACAAAAACATGCCTATTATATATATTAAACGTTTTCGCTATGCGAGAGAACGTTCGAGGAAGAATTATGCTCCCTCTTGGCTAATGCTGTGGTACTACACGTGGTTGCATTGCGGTTACTGTAGGATGAAAGCATGTGGTTGTTGATAGTTGAATTTTGACTCAGTAATGAATTCTGACTGGACTCAGGAGAGCTCTCTGGGCCGGAGAGAGGGAACCTGACTGTAACTGCACGTACTAGGCCCGCTTTCGATCGTAGTCCGGGAGGGGTAGGTTATGGGATTTTTAGAATGCTTGAGTCTCTTAAGCTGTCTGCAGACATGTTTTGGCAAATCAGGCTAGATATACACATGTCAGTAATCGTCATCCAGATTTCCATCCTCGGTTGGCTCGGTATATCCGTTGTAGTCAGTATGTGTCCCATCAGTAATAGGCTCAGGATTCCGGTTCGTCTGTGAAGAATCAACCGTGGTTTTCGTTGGGCCGGTTACCACTGCTGGTGCTTTGGAATCAAAACAGATTGAAACAAAGCAGTGTGTTATTATAAATAGCAGAACAATTTTAACTTGTTCAACTGGAGATAAAGTCACAAATCCGAACGTACAAGATCAGAGCGTTACATGTAATAAAGTATTTACGCTCTCGTTTTTGCGCATTTTCTTGATCTTATATCATGAAATGATGTCATAGTCGAATCGAATAATAAACGTATTTCATGGTTGAAAATCCCTACTTGCAGGAGGCAGACCGGTTGGATATTTACGGGAGTGGGGAGCGCTTATTATCGCAACGGATTTTGCGTCTAAAAAATTATCTTTGCATACGGGAATACTGCATGACAAAACTCTATAAACATAACGAAATGGGACACAAGACAAGCTCTAGACTTCAATAGACACCACAATGAGCATTCGTAGCAGCAAAAAATATTCGGAAAAGGTTAACCTAAATTTAGATATACGCCCATGGGCTTATACTTACCAGAAGGATTTTTGCGTTTCCGACTTTGGGGGGTGGGGGGGGGGGGGGGGCTGATATTTTGAGGGGAGGGGGGGTATTTTATATACATTTCTATTCGATGTCGAAGAGAAATTTCATTTCTCTGCGGAGTATTATTCTCTATGTATACAACCTACATGGGATAGTTAGCTGAGCTTCACCAGCAGCACAAGGAACTAGAAAAGAAACAGATGTATATTTAGTACGTTACTATTTAACTTGAGTGAGAAGTGAACAAATGGTCAAGCAGTTTAATTGTAATAAATACTAATTGCCAAGGAAGCCGAAACAAATTTCGCCTTCAACGGGATTTGAACTCATGACCTCCGCGAATACCGGTGCGATGCCCTACCAACTGAGCTTTGAAGCCAACACATTGGGAGCAGGTCTTGGGTAACTTGGTTTACATTTAATTATGTTGCATAGAGTTTAGACCCTTAGTTAGCAAAATAAGTAAATCATGAAAATAAAGCAACGCGTTTTGATATTTACATCTGTACCATTCTTCATTGATTCTACTGTAAGGTTGCAGCTCTTACAAACACCAAGTGTTCCAATTGTAGTTTAAAAACGCAGAGCACTTTATGCTTTTTTCTCTGAGATTCACTGCTAACATTATTTACAACACAGGACTGAACCACGAGCTGCCTACCATAGTTCATTCATAGTAAATTGTCCCTTGCGTGGTTCCCCAAATTCCCATCATATTAAAGTTGTTCATTTATGATTCAGTGTGATCATTTTTTAAAGTTATTAATCTACGCTCTGATTGTAATATTGCTTGAGTGGTTGTATTTTGCTGTTGTTCTCTGCTATCATGCCTTCGTACCACTGATGTATAATTTATAATCTGATGTTGCTCCATGGAATAATTATTACTATTGGATAATTGAGAACTAATTAAAATGCCATAGTGCAAATGAAAAACATATTATTCTAAAGTAGGGAATTCGGAATCGGACGGCCAAAAACGCAACATCGTCTTCCACACATTCTAAAGTTATGATTGCTTCAATGAAGAACAAAATAAAAACAATAACATCAGCCAACAAAGGAATTGTGCAATATATATATATATATTTATATATGTATGTCACATTATAATTACCTGCCGAAGTTTTGCAGACTAGCGTTCCATTGACCACACATCTTTCCCTGCAGCTTCTAACGCACAGGTTGTAACCAGTGTGCATATTGTCCCACAATTTAAGGGCAAAGTTTTCCTTGCATTTGACACAGGAACCACTGGCCAGACATTCCACGCAGTGGCGTTCGGACGAGCCCAAAAAGCTAGAACAATCTTACAAGAAATCCGAAAGAAGTATTTTACTTTATTATATACATACAGAGATTTACTCACTGGAAAGCCGCGAAGTAAATTTTCGTTCGTAAGCTGGTGTAAGCCAATCAAATGACGCGTATCGCTTTTTCACGTGTGAGAAAAATGATACGTCCAATCAGGAGCCGCGTATCATGTTTTTTCACGTGTGAGCCGTAAACAAGTTTATGTTTCATTCGAGGCTGATTGGCGGCGTTTCGCACACATCGACACACGTTCTTCGCCAGTTAAAATTATAGAATTTCAGCGCTTAATGTTTAAGCTTACATTTCTCTAAAAACATGAATGAAAGGCGGTTTGCTGCCTACAATTCTTCGGTGGAAGATTACGTCGAAAGTCTGGAGAACAAGAACACAAAAGAAAATCGAAGCGGGACGTAAAAATTGTTGAAAGAATTGAGAAACGAAAACACGACGAGTGAGAGTTGTACACTATGGCACCAGAAGAAACTGGACAAGTATCTCGCAGAGTTTATTCGCTCTGTTAGACGTATTAAAGATGGAGGAGATTACGAACCTTCAAGTTTAAGAAGCCTCGCGTCGAGTTCAAGTTTTGAAAGGCATTTTAACCAGCTAGTGACCTAGTGTCATACAATTTGAGTTGACTCGAAAATGTCTACAGTCAAAACAAAAAGAACTAAAAAAGCTGGCCGCGGTAACAAGGACAAAGCCAAAGCAAGGTCAGGCTCCAATTTACACTTTATATTTCATGTTTTTGTTTTGTTTCACTTGGCCAAATGGCATTTTAAGCCTATATAGCTGCGAATTTGTTATAAGCTTTTGAATGTTGCTTGTCGACTTGCATTTGTGAATACAAATTGTCATTAAACTGGTTTTAAATCTCTGTATGTATATAATAAACATAATACAACATGGAAAGTGCTTTGTACGGTATTTACGCACTCGTTGGTTTGTATCAGAAATCTCACTCGTTCGCTAGCTGCGCTCACTCGTTCGATTTCTGACACATCACCAACTCGTGCGTAAATACCGTACGCGCGCACTTTCCATGAAGTATTATATATATATGCAATTGAGTGTTGGAGTCTACTGAGCAGCCGAAGCATAAGCTAGCTAGCAGCGAAATAAGCAAAAAAGAATAAGAAAAAGCACCACGCATAACAATAACGAAACATGCTCGTCCTTACGTTGTTGTCTTTAGGAATCACAACGACAGCAGCAAAAGAGCACCTGAGAAGGAATGAACATTTCCGTTTTTCATGTTCATGGATGCCGAGGTGATTCCGTAGAAATCCGCCGAGTTAGAAAGAGTATGTATGCTCGTTCTTATTTTCACTGTACATGGTTGCCACAGACGTCAGTTTTCAAAATTCCTTGACTTTTCCCTGATAAAAGTAAAATTTCCCTGACCCAAAATGAATGCAAAATGTCAGGTCTGTCAGATATAGTAGCGGCCTCCAACCTCCCCTTTCCACCTATTTATTTTAGACTGATAAGTTTTCAACGAATCACAACCTTGACAGTGACAGTTTGCCTTTTTCATTAAGCAAAAACATCACTGAGATCACAGTGACCTGAAATGTTTCTTCCAGCCTTCAATGGTCTTAAATCAGTGGTGTTATACATGTAATTTCAATTTTCCCTAACTTTTCTTCAAAATGTCAATTTTCCCTGACTCAAAATAAAATTTCCTGACTTTTCCCTGACCTTGAATAATTTGTTTTATCCCTGACCATTTCCTGACTTGTGGCAACCATGAGTCTAAAGCTCTGTGTGATTGTACTAGTGAAAACTAAACTTTGAAGCTGATCATGTGTCTGATCACACATGTAATGTTAGCACAAATATTAGATGTACATGATGTCAAGTATCTTCCCTCATGCGCATCTGCTCCAACTCACTCCATCTTTTATTACTTTTGCTAACGCCGATCTGCGACATTTTCTATTTGACTGATAGGTGAAAGGGTAACGTACCTCGCTTCTTATCACAGATGTATGACCTTAGGACTGGATCCCAGATCTTCTCAAGATATGGTGTTTCATTTGGAGGATGGCATTGACTCACACAAAAACGTCGCGTATAAACTCGTTGCACCGCGTAGCCCTCTTCGCAACTGCGACATGTGTTATTCACACAGTTCAAGCAATTCAAGCAATCTGAATGCAAAAGGAAATCGTCAGTCAAATGAAGAAGGAATCATTTCTTACGCACAGGAATAGTAGATTTCCCAACTGCCCCCGTCCAATTTGAAGACTATTAAACAACTTTTCAAATGCCCCCAAGGTGAACCCAATATCGAAGATTATACTCCTTCACAGCAGTTATTTGTACAGTCGAAGCTCTCTGAACGGACACTCTCGTAAACGGACAGCTCTACTTACAGCCTCTTTGACAAAACCCTGTTTGAACTCTAGCTCATACAAACTCTCTATTTACACATTCCTGTAAGCGGCCAGCTCCAGCTGCGGACATTTTTTCTCCTTCCCGGTGTCTGCTTACGGGAGCTTCGACTGTATTAACAAAATTCCGCTGAAGCAAAGCCTGCTGTTAAATATCTCAGTGAATGATGTTGTATCTCAAAGCCAAGTGACCCACATGTGTCCTTAATTGATTTTCCACGACTTCACTTTGTGAAGGAAACATGAACCCCTGAAGGAGTTTACAAGCGGCCGACATCAGGGAACAACAATCCAGGAGCACCCCCCAAATCTAAGAGTCAACATACGAACCTGCGTGACGAAAAACGTGACTGGGTGATGTAATATTTTGGCTACTTGTAGCTCTATTTTGAAAAGCTTGAGTCAAGCTCACTGCATACAAACTGTAATATCTAACCAAATGCCGTCAAATAAAAGCCAAATAAACATTTGAACACCTACCTTTACCAAGGATAGATGTCTTAACACCCACTAATCAATTCTTGTTCCAAAAACTACGCAGGATACTAGTACGCACTTAGCCCGCGCTGTTAACGTTATCGCTATCTGATACCCGAGTTTGCGGTGAATATTGTATTTAGAGTTCGATGCAAGAAACAAGTGAATAAAAATGTTCTTAGCTAAGTCTCAGCCTGTCTATGTTCTTAAGATTTTGGTCAATCTCAGCCTAACGTTCTTATAAAAAAAGACTTCTCTTCTTACAGATAACGTACCCTGAAAATGATTCAGGTAATAATAAGGAAACGCTTTCTTTTTCGTGAAGATTCAATCACAAGACAACGAAATCATAAGCAACAGGATATTGATTTGTGGTTAACACCTATTTAAATAGGAATTGTATTCAAACCATCCTCATTTCACAGCAGGTTTTTGCTGGGAACAAATAAAATTCAAAGCCAAAAGCCTTTTCTTTTCAGGAAACTCTGCAACGACAGCAGTAGCGAGGTGGCCTTTCATCTTAGACGCCATACATCAGGTATCAGGTATCAAGATGGCAGCAAATAATAAGCGCAGCGCAAAAGATCTCAATAACTCCGTTTCTAGCACTCCTCGGAAACCTAGTGCTAAGGTAGTGAAAGTTAATAACGAAAATGAGGAATCCCTCTCAAAATTGTTCGAATTGGTAAGTCAGATGAACAAGAAATTGGACAAGTTAGACACCATAGAGACCCATCTGGCACGTGTCGACAAGGACATTATTGACCTAAAGGCATCATACACGTTTGTCAATGAAACTACAGACGAGCTGAGGAAGGAGCAAGGGAAGCATAACAAGCTAATCGCGGCTCTCGACGCAAAAATAGCAAAGCTTGAAGTCACAACGACAACTCTCAAACAAGATGTCGTTGACCTCCGCTCGCGCTCCATGAGGAGTAATTTAGTCTTTTACAACCTTCCTGAGCGGGAAAAGGAGGAACCGATGGAAATCATCTTCAATCTTCTAGAGAAAAAGATGGGAATTGAGGAACCAAAGTCTATCGAAATTGAAAGGGCCCACAGATTTGGGAAGAAGGACTCTGACAAACCGCGTCCAATTGTTGCGAAATTTCTTCGATTTCAAGATAAAGAGTATATCAGGAAATCAGCGTATACTCTTAAAGGGACAAATATTGGTATATCTGAGCAGTTTCCTAAAGAAATTGCAGATTCAAGGAAGGCACTATATCCAATAATGAAGAAAGCCAAAGCTGAAGGACACAGGACCTCATTAATTAAAGACAAACTTTTTATTAATGGGCAAAGATACCGAGGAGCTAGTCCCCGTGGAGATATCTCCTTGATACCGGAACCCGCTCAGATGGATGCTCGATAGATAAGTACCATGACAAAAGAATTACGTAACTTAATTTGTTTTTCTTTTATAATATGTTTCCATTGCTATATACCTTTAATTATAACCTAACATGTCGAATGATCTAAATTCTTGCAATTCGTGCGGATATAATATTTCTGAGAAGTCCGTGAAATGTAGTATTTGTAACAATTTTTATCACTACAGTAAGCGATGTCTGCAGATAGCTGATAACTTAAATCTGGTGGTGTCAACTAATGAGTACAAGTTTACTTGTTATCAGTGTGAGGGAGATTGTTTCCCTTTCAGTACTCTTGACATAGAGACTTTTTCTGAAAATTCTGAGACTACCAGAGATGAGTTTTTAGCATCTGAACAAAACAGACTTGATAATTTAGTTTTTTGCCCGTTCCAAGGTCAACAGGAAGTCGATGACAACAATGTCTCAGATGTCAATTTTTCAGACATTAATGTGTCTGATTCTAGAACAAGTTACTATTCCACTAAAGAATTTAACAGTGTAGTTAACAGCTATCAAGTAAAAGTACCACGCTATCCTTCTTGCATCTAAATATAAGGAGCATTAGGAACAAGTTTGATTCACTATTGACTTACTTGAACTCTTTGAATCATGAATTCTCAGTTATAGCTTTAACTGAAACGTGGCTAAATGAAAACGATTGTGATAACTTTGAACTTCCTGGCTATAATTTAAGTAAAATAAATAGGATAAATAAATCTGGAGGTGGAATTTGTATTTTCACCAGAGACAATTAAAAACCAAGATAAGAAAAGATCTGATAAATGAAAATAACACTAAAAATTTTGAGTCTCTATTTATTGAAATTATAAATGAAAAATCTATGAACGTTATAATTGGCACGTTATACCGTCCTCCGAATAATAAATATAATGAGTTTGATAATGACCTAAGATCTATATTGAGTAAGTTAGACAAATGTAATAAGCCTTGCTATATAATGGGAGACTTCAACATTGACTTGCTGAAGTACGGTCAATGTAACTTTTCAAATCAATTCTTTAATCAGTTGTTTTCGTCTGGCTATGTGTCACTTATTAAGAAACCGACACGCATAACAAGGTCCACGGCAACATTAATAGATAATATCTTCACGAATAATTTTAATCAAACAGATCATTTAAATGGTATCTTATTTAACGATTTATCTGACCATCTTCCTATCTTTACAATTACTAAACTTGAAGCTGTTAAAGGTCAAGCCAGAAAATCTGACTCATATTATACAACAAGAATAATAAATAACGCATCACTGGAATCCTTCTCACATATAATAAAAAATTGTGACTGGAAATCAGCATTGTCAGAAAGTGACCCAACAATATCTTATGAAGCATTTATAAAATAATTTTTTAAGCATTATAACAACTATTTCCCTATCAAAAAGTTAAAGGCTAAGAATGTCAAAAGGTCGGAGAATTTGTGGATTACTAAAGGAATAAAGAAATCATCTAAGACGAAAGAAAAATTATATAAAAAGTTTTTAAAAAATCCATCGGGAAAAAATGAACACGACTACAAAGTGTATCGAAATAAATTAAATCACCTAATACGAATTGCCAAAAAAAATTACTACAATGCTAAATTTAATCAAGCACAAAATAACTTAAAGATGACATGGAATGCTATCAATGAACTAGTTGGTAAAAAGCGATCATCCAAACTTTTGCCAAGTTCATTTACAGTTGACAACATTGATATTAATGATTCAGAGTTGATTGCCAATAAATTCAATGAATTTTTTGTTAATGTTGGGCCTAGTCTAGCTAAGAAATTCAATAATGACACTGATCACTTTCGAAAATTTTTAACAGGAAACTATGAAGGTTCAATGTTCTTACATGATACAACTTGTGACGAGGTTAAAAAGGTAATAGATAAAATGGAATGTAAAACTAGTTGTGGCATTGATGAAATTAGTAGCACAGTTGTTAAATGTGTAGCCTCGAGTATATCAATACCATTATCACATATCTTTAATTTAACATTTGCAACTGGAACAATCCCAAATCAATTAAAAGTAGCCTTAGTATCACCTGTACATAAATCGTCTGAAAAAAATATTTTTTCGAACTATAGGCCCATATCTGTTCTTCCATGTTTTTCGAAAATACTTGAAAAGCTCATGTACAAAAGACTAATTTCTTATATTGATCAAAATAAGATTTTATCTGATCACCAATATGGATTTAGAACTAAAAGCTCGACAATTTATGCAGTAATTGAGCTTGTAGATAAAATAAAGAAGGCTATTGAAAACAATGAATATACAATTGGTATATTTCTTGACTTATCAAAGGCTTTTGATACGGTTAACCATACTATCTTGTTAAAAAAATTATACTTCTATGGTATTCGCGGCAATTGTCATGCGTGGCTAAAAGATTATTTAACAAACAGGAAACAGATTATTAAATACAACCATATAAAATCAATAGAAATGCCTATTACTTGTGGGGTCCCCCAGGGATCTGTTCTTGGGCCCCTACTCTTCCTAATTTATATAAATGACCTTGTAAACTCTACGAATAACTTGTCTCCTATTTTATTTGCTGATGATACTAATCTGTTTTGCTCTGGAAAGGATATCAGTGAACTTGAATTTAAAGTAAATCAAGAGCTAAATCAGATTCAAGAATGGTTAACATTAAATCAACTAACACTTAATATTAAAAAATCAAGTTTCATTATATTTAGATCTCGCAAAAAACAGTTAAGAAGACAGCTGAATATTAAATTAAACAATGAAATTTTGCAACAAGTTGAAAACACTAAATTTTTGGGTATTATAATTGACCAACATTTAACTTGGAAGAACCATATTGATTCTATTACAAAGAAAATGTTAAAATTTCAGGTATCCTCTGTAGAATTCGCTTTTATATCAGTCAATCACTCTTGAAACTATTATATAATAGCTTAATTTATCCATGCCTCCATTATGGCAATATAGTATGGGCAAATAACTATCCTACAAGGCTGGCAAAAGTATTCCAATTACAAAAGAAGGTATTAAGAATTATAACGTTTTCTACATACACTGCACCATCTCTCCCACTTTTTATGAAGTTAAACCTATTAAATATCCATCAAATAAATGATCTCTTAATAGGTACTTTCAGCTATAGTCTTCACAAAAAAGCTCTACCGCCTTATTTCAATGATTTCTGCACAAATAATAGCCAAATTCATGACCATAATACTAGGAACTCAAAAAAGCTACACAAATTTTTTAACAGAACAAATTATAGAATCTACTCGACTAGAAATAAGATAATTGACATTTGGAACAGTATTCCTGAATCTATTAGGGGTTCTTTATCAGTGTTTACTTTTAAAAGTAGGATGAAGCGGTTTCTCCTATTAAGATGACATATCAAATCTGCATGTTGATTACTCTCATTTTCCTTTAACTTTAACTAAAACTACATAGTCATACTAGAATTAGGTATTTTGTTTGTTTGTCTTATTCATGTTTACTATATATATTAGCTTATTGCGCCAAATATCTGATACCAATTATTTCAGTAACATAAAATTTAAGATAATCTAAAGGGGGGACTACCTTGTAAAAGCCCGTTAGGGTTTCTTTAGTCCTCCTCCCAAATGTTTAAAAAAAATCTCCAATACTGTATAGTCCATCACTTTATTATGGGAAATAAACATTCATTCATTCATTCATTGCCAAAAAGAATTATCACTGAACTTTGAACTGTGTTTACACACGTTTACACTGACAAAAGCAATTACCACTTACCCTTATAATAATAATCATTGTCATCACCGCCAACTGGATACGAAAACGTAGGGACAAGAAAGACCAAGCTAAGAACCAACAGAACAGTCTTCATCATTGCACGTCGCATTGATACCTATGATACCTATGGAACAAACACTTTATATTGCGTGCAAAGGAAAACAGACACCAGTTGACAGCAGGGCACCGATTGCAAAAAGATAAATGCTGAATTGTATTAATCATAATAATAAAAACACTTGATATTGCGTGCAAAGGAAAAAGACACCAGTTGTCAGGGCATAATCCACGCGGAACACCGATTCTTAAGAGATAAATGCTGAAAGGCATTAAGAATGAGAAAAACACTTTATATTGCGTGCAAACGAAACAGACACCAGTTGTCAGGGCATAATCCACGCGGGGGGATGGTAAAGAGATAAATGCTGAAATGTAACAATAATAATGACCTTTATTCACAAAAATATTGGGATTATATAACACAAGAAAAATAGATCCTATTTTAAAGACTAATTGTAGCTTTGGTTACAGTGCTGGTAGGGCCCTGGAGGGATCCACCAGGCAGGAGCTCGATTTTTAGCATGGTTCATACAGACACGAGACCTTTTCAAGGAATAATCCACACTTTATAAGAACTCATTTTTCTCTGGAATATACATAACTAACATACCGCATGTTCCGCAAAAGTATATCACGTCAGTAATGTCATAAAAACTATCCCTCAAAGGGAGATTGGCATAGATACAAACAACAATTTAGAAAATCATGAGGCATTGACTCTCGGGGTTACTAACTGGCAGATTAAGTTTTTCTCCACGTTTCAGATAACTCCCTCCTCCCTCCCCTTTCTACGCCTGCCACGCAGGCTACGTTTCAGAGGGGTTTCCTCTGTCCCCTTTCAACACATTCACCCAAGTTACGGGTGAGTCCATTTGGAGATTAATTTCCCAAATTTTATTTTGCAAATACTGCACACTGGCATTCTTCCCTTTACAATCCATCAAGATTTTTTGCACGCAACAATACAGCTCGGCTGTTACTATAACAAGCAAAGCAAGCAGCACTCTGGGTCTACTTAGGAGAATATTGGTGAATGTACCCCCGAAGTCAAATCTAAAGCATACGACGCCCTTGTACGACCTCAACTTGAGTACTCCTCGTCAGCATGGAAACCCTCACACTAAAAGAAACATCAACAAAATCGAAATGGTTCAACACAGGGCTGCAAGATTTGTTCATAATGACTACTCCAGAACTAGTCATGTCACACGCCAATGATCCAACAACTAGGTTGGGTCACCTTGGAACATAGAAGACTGCTAGCACAACTAACTATGTTCTATAAAATCAATCAGGGTCTGGTGGGACTAAATTTTCCACCAGAAGTCTCCCCTTTATTTCGACGACAAACATCCAGATTGCCTAACTCCCAACCCTTTAATCACATCCAGACTAACACCAATACAATATAAGTTCTCATTCTACCCAAGAACTATAGTTACTTGGAACTATGTCCCCTTTACTAACTACACTACTACTAGTGTTAGTGCCTTTAAGGAAGCAGCCATGTCCTCTGTCAGGGTCCACTGACTTTTTAACAAGGACATTGTATATATGTATTATACATATACGAATACTCCAAGCTGACTAACTATTTTATTACTATTACTTTTGATCGATTTATTTATTTCCAATGACTCAGTATATCACTTACCGAATTGTGTATTGATTAATCGAGTTATTTATTTATTTTTATTTATTACTTGCTGTTAAACATTTTAAGTAAATATTTTAAATATTCTAAGTAATTGCTACATATCATGTTGCCATATTCAGTTATATAGTTCAATTTAGCTAGAGTTTACATAGTATAGCGTAAGCTGTTTTTTAGGAGTACTTCATTAAAGCATTAAGGCGCCATGTGTAAAAATATTATTAAGGCATACTTTTTACATTATTTTTGTTATTTACTAATAACAGAATTGGCACACTTGTAATTTAATAAATCACCAATTCAATGACCTTGTGATTTATAAATCGCAAAGCAATGTAACTTTGCGATTTATAAATCACAAATATGTATTTGATTGCGGGCTAACCCAGCAGTATTGCAAAGAACAGAATGCCGCGTAGTTTTTGGCGGGAAAGCAGGTAGCGGGAAGCCCAGGTTACGTAGTTGAGAACTTTTTATTATGGCGGATGGAAAAGTCTGTCTCGTGCAATCTCGGAAGCTGTTTCTCGGGCTATCAGCGATGTCGTGGTAAATGCGTTGCCTCAGGCAACAAATCAGGTAGGTGCAGGTGACCAATAACATGAATGTACGTAGTTCCTGTGACTTGACCATCGCGAACTGAACGTCTATCCTCCGCTCTTGCAGAGATCGCCGAACGGAAATAGTCCAAAAGCAATACCACGGCCGTTCCTTCAAAGCCTATTCAACAGGGTATGCGTAACAGGGTTTTGGCTCACGTTTGACTTTGGGGGAGTATGGGCACGATCATGGGTGGGAGAACTGTTGCAAGACATACAAGAATCAATAACAGCTAGTGATATCTTGAACACTCACCGGCGTCATGTCGCGCCAGGGGCGGATACAGGGGGGGTGAATAGGGTGGATATCCACTCCCCCATTTTTCAGTAAAAAAAATTCGAAATGTGCACTTTAGTTGAAATAGAAATAAAGAAAGAAGAAAATTAGCTCTCGCTCATGTCTGGTTGTTGTTACGCCACGTTTCGTCCGTCTGGCCGCCACTTTTCGCGCAAAAGCTCGCAGGGGAAGCCTATTTGACAACTAGTGAGGGAAGAAGATTCTGATTGGCTCATTATTGCGAAATTTGAGCAGGGAACGTTCGCGCTTACCAACCCATGTGCTCAGTCGGAATGCTCAGGTTTGATGGCAACCTCGTTCCCAGGTCTTGTGGGTAATTTTCCAAAGATGGCGGGTCGAACCCGCCATCTTGGAAATACCCACAAGACCCTTGGAACGAGGTTGGTTTGATGGGTCTTTGATTCGATTGATCGTTTCCCAAAGCTACTTGTTTCTGGAGTTTTCTTTTCTTAACACAGTACAAATCAACAGGTTTTCTATTCCTGTCATCTAATCGCTGGTTTTGTTGGTATTCCTCATCTCGTTCAGTGTTTTGGTCACGAACAAGAAGAGAGAAGATGCCAAAGGCAAGCAAAGCTCTCTCAATTCATTCTTCTCTAAAAAACGTAAGCAAATAAACTACCATGTTTGTGTATGATATTTTGACTTTTATTTGTTTTAGCAAAGCGATCTGAATAGCTAAAAATGATCAATACAAACTCCTTTTTTAGAACTCTTAGCGAAAATCCTCGACCATCGTCGGCATCGTCCAGTTCCCCCAGAAGAAATCCTCGAACCTCCCGCCAAATCCTCCAACAATTACAAGTAAGTATTTTACAGGCAGGGTGGTATCTGTTTTTTTGTACAGAATAATCCAGGTGCCAGTAGATACTAAATAATTGTGAAGTAATATTATAGCCAATAAAATACGTGAGGCCAAATGGAAATTCCCCCTTAAAAAAAGGGGGAAAACGAGTTGCCATGGCCCAGTTCCTGGTCTTCATGTTTATCACGTGAGGGTTTGAGGGGTTGGGCTTCGCCAACTGAACCACAGGAAACCCGAATAACTGCCATAACCAACAGAAAGCCAAGGCCTAGGCTAGGCCGGCCGTAGACGGGTAGTTTCTGAATGGGTTGCTCTAATTGTTGAAATATTAATGTAAATATATCTATCTTATTACTAACAGGTGCTGGTTTTGAAAGACCTTCCCTCTGAAATTTTAGTCCATATATTTCAATATTTAACGCATACAGACTGTCTAAGAGGTGTAGGACGTGTAATGTCCGGCGTTTCAGGGCTAATAGAATACACAGGAGAAGTGTGGAGAAACACTTGAAACAGATGTAGAAAATTAAGTACCGAAGCCTTTCAGAAAGTATTATTGCGCCACGCAAAGCTCATTCGAACTTTGGTTAAGGTTTTCCAGAAACGTCCTGCGTATGCCCAGTCACCTGATATGTACATCGAGAGCTATCTTGCGTGTTGCGTAAAGTTTGCTGGCTAGATTTATCTTATAATCCTCATCATTTCGTTGGCTTTTTTGCACAGTATGCACTCATTAAGTATCTTAATCTACATGGTTTGCACGAGCATCGACCCAATAACATGATGACATGCCTCAAAGGTTGTGAAAGGTCT
>MU825405.1:1959825-1972325 GCA_029204205.1 Desmophyllum pertusum | reverse complement strand
TTGAAATGGAATCGTAGTGTCAATTTATGAAAGGGTCAAATGTTCCACTGGACCTTGACCTGGAACACGACAATAAAGCACTCAAGGAAGAAGTGAAGGAGCTTCACGAAATGTAAACTGTGAAAGCAATTAATAGACTATGCAAAACCCAGTTTGTGAAGAGGGAATGTTGGGGAACTAGGATGATCTGGGAAACATGCTGTCCATCTGACTCAAAGGACTTTTCAACAATTGTGAACAAGCTGGTTGCTGAGGGCATATTCGAGTTCAAAGAAGGCGATCATACAATAATTGTTTATTATTGCTTCTCCAACATGTCCAGAATTGCCGTCGTGGTCACGTCGAGGACGCATTTCACTTGATTTGCCGTCGTATAAAGAACGTGAGTATTTTCCTCTTGTTTTGACTTGACAATGTTACAATCGACGTTTTTTTAACGATTTACAGACGATAATGTTTATTAAGATTACATTTGTTCGTGATTTCAGTGTAAACGAAATGAAATACGAAAAGAAATAAACAAAATACTCATAACATTGTGTTTTTGTTTGTGTTTCATCCTGCACCATGAGCGTTCCCGCAATGAAAATAAAAGTAAATCAGTGTAAGTATTTTAAAAAAAGATGAAGAGGTTCTAGCTTGTAGGAGGATGCCTTTGAGTATCTTTAGAGTAAATCATGAAAAAACAAAAGGATAATTTGAACCGTTGTGTTTATACTACTCGGAAGTCAATGTTTACTTTTAATCAGTTTGAGTTTGAATGCAATTGAAATGATTCAGTCAGGATTCTCTATCATCATCTTTCTCTATCGTTCAAGGTCTGGATTTTGATACAATTTATAGGAAGGCGATGGTATGGAGCACTGAACATGACTAACTGTCATGCTGAATTATCTTAGTCGTAGAACGATTCAGTGAAAGAAAAGTACAGTGGCCAAGAGGAACTAAATGGGAACAGGTCGCCGAAAATTTGCACAAAATGCAGCATTGGTGCTTCAAAGTGGACAAGAGGGCAGTCCTAGACCGTTACAACCATATTTTCAAGGAGATGAGAAACAAATTGAAGGAAGAGGAAAATTCAGGATTCTTGGAGAACTTCATACAGGAAAGAAACTCAGCGTCATCTATCATACCGTCGAATTGCTTTCGACAACACGATTTCGTACATCTTTAAAGGACGCCATTGCCGCTCTGAGTGTATGAGTGAAAATGATCGGCGTCGCCATTCTACACGAAAACACACATCTTAAGTATTTCGTTTTCCCTCGCACCACGGGATTCGTCCCTAGTCTTACTCGTCCAGTGCTGTCCCCGTCCTAACTTCCCGTCCTCGTATCTTAGGGTCCCTATTAACTTGCTGTGGAATACATTAACTGACCGTTATTGCTGTGGTATTTCATTACCTGAATAATCTAGAACAACCAGTTTCCAAAACTGTTTTTTAAGAGGTAAAAGGGCTACCTCGTTTCATCACAATGGCACAATAGGATTGCCCAGAATTGCGCTATTGTTTTCACAAAGCCCTCAACACTGATTGGCTTTTACAGAACTATTCTTCTATCTCAATAAAAGACCAGTCACCATTAGGCAGCCCATTCTTTTATAGTTCCCCACTCAGTAGCAAATCCTGATTCAAATAACCGTAAAAGCTCTATTAAGCCTCGGGGCTTATTTGATTTCAGGCCTCAAGAAGGGGGCTTAATAGAGAGGGGGGGGGGGGGGGGGGGGGCCTTATTTCAAATCATAAATTTTCAAGAAAATCCACATTATTTTTTGCAAACTTTACTATTACACCACTAACTAAAACAGAACAAGAAATGGGTTATGTATGACCGTCTTACAAGGAAACGTCATTTATACCCTAACTCGACGATAGTTCTGGAAATTAAAGACCACGTTTTAATATAAAGTGACTGAAATGCCAAAAATATTGCTGAAAAGTCATTGACATCAGCCTGACGGAATGAGGGGGGGGGGGGGGGGGGGGGCTAAATAGAGGCTTTTACGGTAGTTTAGTTCATCACAACAGTAAGTCACACAACGGAACTGTGAAAAGAGCCAGGAATATAACGGATGTCACGTATGTTTGAGTCCCAGCTTTTGTGCATTGTGCAAACTTGAATACTTCATGTCATTGATCCAATGCACAATAATTTATTTGTTCCTTGGCACTGCCAAGTATGTCTTTTAAATTTGGGCTGAGAATCGATTTGCAAGGCACAACTAAAGGAACTGAGTACAAAGATTGAAGAATTAAATACAGCCACTTCCATAGGAGAATTCCACGGAAAAATAGGAACAAATTATGGCAACTATACAGCTGAAGAGTGGAAGAATTGGACACTAACAATTTCCATGTATGCCCTTTGTGGAATTATTCCAGACAACCACCTCCGGGTTTAGGAAAGGTTTGTTCTGGCATGCAGAATTCTTTGCCAGCCATGATCACCAGCAGGAGATTATGAAGCTGATGCACTATTAATGAACTTCTGTGTAGGGATGGGAAATGTGTACGGAAAATTTTTTTTTGACCTGCAATATGCATCTTGGATGAATGTAAAAACTGTAATTTATGTAATTTAAGATTTTCTCAATTTTCTGACTCAGGAAAATTTTTATCTAGGTTCTATTACATACTGAAAGCTAATATTTAACTTTAATTTTAATTTTAGTATTGCTGTGCGCATGATTAGTTTAGTACAAATCTTACCCATTATTATACCCTTAGAAGATGCAATACTTTTGTAAGTTACAGCTTTAAATCTATATTTGTATTATCTATCACCAGCCTTGTGATGGAAAACGCTACCTGGAGTCGAGGAGATTATGGAAGACCAGAAGAATACAATTCTTATAAAGTTTGATCTTGGACTTGTGCAAGACACTTGTAAACCTTGCAATATTGATTTCATTTGACCAGTTTCCACAAAAAAAACTAGGTGCCCCGTTGCCCATTGCAGTTTCAACGGCAATGACTTGCGGCGCACCTCCAAGTGCACGTTGCAAAAAGGGAGCTGTCGGAAGAGTCAGTAGAGAAACTGCTGACCGTTGTCCGTGCTGGCCAACTACAAAGAGGAAAGACCCAGGCGAGGAAAGGAAAGGCTCCCTTGAAGGGAAAATTAAAGAAGTGGTGCTGCGTACCAGGCTGTCGACCAGATAGTGCTGGATGTTGGTCGCCATCTCCGCAACAAAAATTGCACAACGTGGCAAAAGATTCAAGAGAATACCAGCGGCTTGTGAGGATGGTGAAGCGTTACAAGGGCTTGGATGAGCGGGAAGACAACGTCATCCCACCCCCTCCCGCAATTTGTCGAGTAGAAGTCCCAGAGACGGGATGGCAGTCCAACCGGACAGCGACGGCGACAGCGATGACAGGCCCGTCTTCCCCCAAGAAAAGAAAGTTGGCCGATGAAGAAGATCCTGAAGAAGATCCTACACGCGATGCTGAAAATCCTGCAAGCGACACTGAAAATCCTGCTGGCGACGCTGAAAATCCTGCTAGCTGCGCTGAAAATCCTGCTGGCGACGCTGAAATCCTCTCTAGCGACGCTGCTCGCAAGAATACGACAGCACAGAAGAGTCAGACGAAGACAAGGATTACTCTTCAACCGCGCACCCTAAATTGATTGACTACTTCAACCGCCGCCAAGCCCCAAAACAACAGGCGTCGGTGGTTGGTGAATTTCTTGATTACCTGACAAGGCCGCAGCAGGAGACAAAAAAAACATTCGTCTCCAGCATGCGAACCAGATGCGCAACCTGCTGGAAGCCGTTGATCCAGCTGGCGACGACATCCTGTGTTCACTAGACCACCAAGACGACGCCGTGTGGAAGATGTGGGGTGAAGCCCAACTCGATGCTAAAACGAAGAAGCCAGGAACAATCATTTCCTACCTGACGTCCTATGAGAAGATTCCTCAGTTTCGTCACTCAAACGATTCAACCTCAGTGGTCCACATTTTTATGTTTTAAAACATACGAAACATGTGTAGTTTTCATATTGCTGCATGGTGGCATTTTTAATTGGTGTCACCCACCCTCGTCAAAATGTAAGTGGTGTTAAGCAGAGCAAAATAACTTTGCATATTTCAATTTCAAGCTTCAAACAGAGTCCTCCACCACGTTCTACCTCACAATTTGGCTGCTGGATCTGTTCCCGCTAGTACATAGGTGAATCCTCCGGTTAGCTCGTCAGAGGATTCAGGTACTGTTATCGTCACTTCGCCCGCAGTGTCTGCTCCGCCCAATCCGCTGAATGCTGTTCTATATCAGGTGGTTCCCTTCAACATTTTCACCAGATGTTTTTTTGCAGAGGCCATGGCTTTGGGCGATCGGAAATACGTTGCCTGCAATTGTATCGGCGTTGCATGCCAACCTGAAAACAAGCTTGTTCTTTTTTTTATTGTTTAATTTTATCCTTTTATAGTTGTAGTTTAGTTAGTTACTTTGTTTAAATGAAGTCTTATTTTGTCTATTTAAGATCAAATTATCACTTTCTTTTCCATTCCTGATCTTGGAAGATGCAATACTTTTTGTAAGTTACAGCTTTAAATCTATATTGTATTATCTATCAATATTGATTTCATTTGACCAGTTTCCACAAAAAAACTAGGTGCCCCGTTGCCCATTGCAGTTTCAACGGCAATGACTTGCGGCGGCACCTCCAAGTGCACGTTTGCCAAAAAGGAGCTGTCGGAAGAGTCAGTAGAGAAACTGCTGACCGTTGTCCATGCTGGCCAACTACAAAGAGGAAAGACCCAGGCGAGGAAAGGAAAGGCTCCCTTGAAGGGAAAATTAAAGAAGTGGTGCCCGGTACCAGGCTGCGACCAGATAGTGCTGGATGTTGGTCGCCATCTCCGCAACAAAAAATTGCACAATGTGGCAAAAGATTCACGAGAATACCAGCGGCTTGTGAGGATGGCGAAGCGTTACAAGGGCTTGGATGAGCTGGAAGACAACGTCATCCCACCCCCTCCCGCAATTGTCGAGATAGAAGTCCCAAGACGGGATGGCAGTCAATCGGACAGCGACGGCAACAGCGATGACGGGCCCGTCCTCAAGAAGATCCTGCCAGCGACGCTGAAAATCTGCAAGCGACGCTGAAAATCCTGCTGGCGACGCTGAAAATCCTGCTAGCGACGCTGCAAATCCTGCTGGCGATGCTGAAAATCCTGCTAGCGACGCTGAAAATCCTCCTAGCGGACGCTGCCTCGCAAGAATACGACAGCACAGAAGAGTCAGACGAAGACAAGGATTACTCTTCAACCGCGCACCCTAAATTTGATTGACTACTTCACGCCGCCAAGCCCCAAAACAACAGGCGTCGGTGGTTGGTGAATTTCTTTGATTACCTGACAAGGCCGACAGCAGGAGACAAAAAAAAAACCATTCGTCTGCAGCATGCGAACCAGATGCGCAACCTGCTGGAAGCCGTTGATCCAGCTGGCGACGACATCCTGTGTTCACTAGACCACCAAGACGCCGCCGTGTGGAAGATGTGGGTGAAGCCCAACCTCGATGCTAAAACGAAGAAGCCAGGAACAATCTTTCCCTACCTGACGTCCTATGAGAAGTTCCTCATTTTCGTCACTCAAACGATTCAACCTCAGTGGTCCACATTTTTTTTTTTAAAACATACGAAACATGGTAGTTTTCATATTGCTGCATTGGTGGCATTTTTTAATTGGTGCAACCCACCCTCGTCAAAATGTAAGTGGTGTTAAGCAGAGCAAAAATAACTTTGCATATTCAATTTCAAGCTTCAAACAGAGTCCTCCACCACGTTCTACCTACAACAATTTGGCTGCTGGATCTGTTCCCCGCTAGTACATAGGTGTAATCCCCGGTTAGCTCGTCAGAGGATTCAGGTACTGTTATCGTCACTTCGCCCGCAGTGTCTGCTCCGCCCAATCCGCTGAATGCTGTTCTATATCAGGTGGTTCCTTCAACATTTTCACCAGATGTTTTTGCAGTGGCCATGGCTGGGGCGATCGGAAATACGTTGCCTGCAATCGTATCGGCGTTGTATGCCAACCTGAAAACAAGCTTGTTCTTTTTTTATTGTTTAATTTTATCCTTTTATAGTTGTAGTTTAGTTAGTTACTTTGTTTAAATGAAGTCTTATTTTGTCTTATTTAAGATCAAATTATCACTTTCTTTTCCATTCCTGGATCTTGGAAGATGCAATACTTTTTGTAAGTTACCAGCTTTAGATCTATATTTGTATTATCTATCAATATTGATTTCATTTGACCAGTTTCCACAAAAAAACTAGGTGCCCCGTTGCCCATTGCAGTTTCAACGGCAATGACTTGCGGCGGCACCTCCAAGTGCACGTTGCAAAAAGGAGCTGTCGGAAGAGTCAGTAGAGAAACTGCTGACCGTTGTCCATGCTGGCCAACTACAAAGAGGAAAGACCCAGGCGAGGAAAGGAAAGGCTCCCTTGAAGGGAAAATTAAAGAAGTGGTGCCCGGTACCAGGCTGCGACCAGATAGTGCTGGATGTTGGTCGCCATCTCCGCAACAAAAAATTGCACAATGTGGCAAAAGATTCACGAGAATACCAGCGGCTTGTGGGGATGGCGAAGCGTTACAAGGGCTTGGATGAGCTGGAAGACAACGTCATCCCACCCCCTCCGCAATTGTCAAGGTAGAAGTCCCAAGACGGGATGGCAGTCAATCGGACAGCGACGGCAACAGCGATGACGGGCCCGTCTTCCCCCCCAAGAAAAGAAAGTTGGCCGATGAAGAAGATCCTGAAGAAGATCCTGCCAGCGACGCTGAAAATCCTGCAAGCAACGCTGAAAATCCTGCTGGCGACGCTGAAAATCCTGCTAGCGACGCTGAAAATCCTGTTGGCGATGCTGAAAATCCTGCTAGCGACGCTGAAAATCCTCCTAGCGACGCTGCCTCGCAAGATACGACAGCACAGAAGAGTCAGACGAAGACAAGGATTACTCTTCAACCCGCACCCTAAATTGATTGACTACTTCACCGCCGCCAAGCCCCCAAACAACAGGCGTCGGTGGTTGGTGAATTTCTTTGATTACCTGACAAGGCCGACAGCAGGAGACAAAAAACAAACCATTCGTCTGCAGCATGCGAACCAGATGCGCAACCTGCTGGAAGCCGTTGATCCAGCTGGCGACGACATCCTGTGTTCACTAGACCACCAAGACGACGCCGTGTGGAAGATGTGGGTGAAGCCAACCTCGATGCTAAAACGAAGAAGCCAGGAACAATCATTTCCTACCTGACGTCCTATGAGAAGTTCCTCAGTTTCGTCACTCACAAACGATTCAACCTCAGTGGTCCACATTTTTATGTTTTAAAACATACGAAACATGGTAGTTTTTATATTGCTGCATTCATTGTACATGTATATACCTGATTGAAAAAACGTCGGAAATAAGTATAAACCACAAAATAATGATACGACCGTAAGGAATTAAAATATTGTCTATGCGTTCTTAACGCAAGGATATTAATCGATATTAAATCTAATTGCTAATTAATTGGGTTAGTTAAGGTTAATTGAGACCCCGATGTGCAAGTTCAACTACCCGCCAACGAAAATACTGTTCGCCGAGTGGTATTGCCATTTAAAGATCAAAAGTTGGCCGATGCAGTGAAAAAACAACTTTCCGACCTGAGCAAGAAAATCGATCACACTCTTCAACCAGTGTTTACGAGCCGCAAAATTTGTGAAGACCTTAAGATGCGTGAACCCAAACCACCTTTAATTAACAAAACAATGCGTAGTGTACAATTATCAATGTGATCTGTGCGATGCAGAGTATGTCGGCTACACTGGCCGGCATTTACACAACATATTGACGAACACTGGTATTCAGCAATTGGAAAGCATTTAAAGAATGACCACGGCATTAAACCATCGGCGACCTTACTAGTAACTTTTCCGTCCTCAAGAAATGCAATGGAAACTGGACTGTTTAATTTATGACATGTTGTTCATAAGGAGAAGAAGCCCAACCTGAACAAGCAGTCGGACTCCATCCGCGCAAAACTATTTCTTTAGACATATTTACCATGCACAATGCTAATTACGTTACTTATTGTTATGTTCTACCACCTCACACTGTATAATTTATATTAAGACAGTTTCAATTTTTTATTTTGTCACTTGAAAAATGATGTCATGGCGACATCGAAACGTTGTGTTAAACTTTTCTCGCTAATTTTTATCCTTAATAATTGGGTTAGGGTTTAGATAAAAAAAACAATTTCAAAAGTGCAACCTCTATTCTGTTATTTGAAATGCTTTTTCTTCAATGGTTTATTTTTGTTTTATTTATATTTTGTAGTCATTCAAACAATTTAAAATTTGAAAAATAAGCTCCCAGCTATGTGCCTTGTGTTTAGAAAAGGGCAGTTCTGGATTGCAACAGATTACTTTGCCAGTTGAAGACACTTATCAGTGTTATTTAGCCACAGTATATTCAAAGTCTGGGCTGATGTGGAGCAGTTTCAGGGAGGATTGAGGGAAAGTCACTCACTGTTCTCAGAAAGTCTGAGAGTAAAAGATGTAATGGAGATCATGGAGGAGGCAGAAGGACTTGACATTAATGATGAAAATGGTGGGTTTAGCTTTCAAGAACTCCTCGCTTGTGAAACTAGTGCTCAAACACGCTGGGAAAATTGTAAAAGAAGTTTGCAAACCTGGCCACAGGCACACGTAGTCAGCCCTCGCATTAACATTCACAGACGATCAAGGGGAATATTTAGAGGGGCATTAGCTCAATTGGATGCTTTGAGACCACAGTTAAATCACCTCAACCGATGGGACTGCATGGTGATGCATGTCATCTGAGTTTTAAGGGAACAGCCGACTGTTCATTTAGTACATGCTGCAGGCCAGTAGTAGGCCATGCTGCAGGCCAGTAGTAACCCAATTTAGCTATATATTATTCATATTCATATTTATTTATTTTCTTGTATTTTATCTTGTACATATCTCATAGTTTTAATATTCATATTTTATTTTATTGTATTTTATCTTATCTTGTATATAATGTAGGAGGGCCACTGGTTTGTCAGTTTTTTAACTATTTTAGTGCTACCTCGTTAAATAAAGTATTACTTACTTACTTATTCTAGGACACTTTTAAATTGAAATTATATGGTACTTATGACTGACGTTTTTATTTTTCATCAAAAGATATAAGAGGTAAGCAATTGGCGCCTGGACAACCCCTGTCCTCCATACATATGCCAGTGAGAATTGTAAGTGTTTTTTGTACATGTACATTGTATAGTACTTGAGTCACTTTTTTATTTATTTATTTATTTTTCATCAAAAAGTATAAAGGCAAGTAATTATGATTACTGTCTCAGAACCCACATTACATGTAGTTCATAAATAAGGTACAATAGTACAGACAAGCAAATTTATTAGTCTGCTATTTTGATGAGAAGACGCCCAGACCAGTGCAGTTTTTTTTATCACAAACTCTTTTGTCCCAAATCTGAAACCATTTCTGAAAAATGTTCAAATTTGAATGTATTTTTGGGACAATAGAATAATGTATACATTTTTCATAAGTTTTTACTTCAGTGAAGTGAGGTGTGTTATCAACCGTGCAGCAAATTTGAAAGATGCCAAGTTTAGCAGATTATTTCAAGACTCAGATGAAATCTTGTGATCATAAAATCAAGGAGTATAAGGAAAACATCCATGAGTTGTCTGAAGGAAGACCGTATGAATTATCAACTAGAACCATCAACAGTTTGTTCAGTAATTTATCAAAATGTAATATGAAAGAAGCAGGTTTGATGCTTGCATTTTTTGAATTTTTTCTTACCGTTGTCAAGTGAATGGACAACTACACAGTGGAATTAAAGAGCTTGTATTTCTTCAAAGGCGATTGTTCATTGACATTTTGTCCCTTGACGTTTTGACAGTGTTACTTGGTGGCATTTTTAATTGGTGCAACCCACCCTCGTCAAAATGTAAGTGGTGTTAAGCAGAGCAAAAATAACTTTGCATATTTCAATTTCAAGCTTCAAACAGAGTCCTCCACCACGTTCTACCTACAACAATTTGGCTGCTGGATCTGTTCCGCTAGTACATCGGTGAATCCTCCGGTTAGCTCGTCAGAGGATTCAGGTACTGTTATCGTCACTTCGCCCGCAGTGTCTGCTCTGCCCAATCCGCTGAATGCTGTTCTATATCACGTGGTTCCTTCAACATTTTCACCAGATGTTTTTGCAGTGGCCATGGCTGGGGCGATCGGAAATACGTTGCCTGCAATCGTATCGGCGTTGCATGCCAACCTGAAAACAAGCTTGTTCTTTTTTTATTGTTTAATTTATCCTTTTATAGTTGTAGTTTAGTTAGTTACTTTGTTTAAATGAAGTCTTATTTTGTCTATTTAAGATCAAATTATCACTTTCTTTTCCATTCCTGGATCTTGGAAGATGCAATACTTTTTGTAAGTTACAGCTTTAAATCTATATTTGTATTATCTATCACAGCCTTGTGATGGAAAACGCTACCTGGAGTCGAGGAGATTATGGAAGACCAGAAAGCATACAATTCTTATAAAGTTTGATCTTGGACTTGTGCAAGACACTTGTAAACCGTGCAATATTGATTTCATTTGACCAGTTTCTTTAACTTAAATAATATGTGAACACGTACATATGTACACTAATAAGATAGCTTTGCTTACAGTGTAATTTTGATCAGCTTGTGTGCACCAGCAGAAGCAATTACAGAATACAGAGCTACTTTTGGCCCATCTCACAACATTTTGTAAATTTTTGAATTCGCCCCATGGCCAGAGAACCCACCTACATTCTACGCTCATTCTTTTAGAACAGTCGCTCTCCGCAAGTTCATGTTTCCAGCACATGGATCAGCAGTTGCACTTGACCCGCTGCTGGTCCATCTTCTTGCAGGCAGTAAGGACGAACAACAATGTTAATTTAAGGGGTGGCACAACGGCCTGAATTGAAGAGCACAGGGCAAGAGCCAGCTTCCCTTCTAGTTCTACACTGATAGACCTTCTAAAGAGGCCAGATTAACGTCAAGGGAAGAAGATGTGTCGTGGTATAGAGCGGATTTGTGAGTATACATGTAAATCGTTTGAAAATGCACATTTATTTTATTTTGCTGAATTTACTCCAGGTTTAGTTACCTTGTTTGCTATTATAATTTTTAACTAATCGGGTGATACATTTCATTCCAGAAACAGTATTCATCGTGAAGGTGAACCTGAGCCGATATATGTATCACAATGGCTATCTATTCAATCGGCTTCAGACCAGTAATCCAGGACCCAGTTGAGTTTTTCAGGCTAATTTCAGCCAGCCAACTTTGCCATATGGATATTCTAGTCACTATCAGACTGGTCCAAGGCAAAATAGCACCCAAGACGTCCCCAGATGCAAAATTTGCAGGAAACTCATGACACAATCGGTAGTCCTCAAGTGAGACAAGAACACCAATTTTGTGTTACCAAGAGCACGCGGCCGCTCTCAATAAAGCTACATTTAAAAGCCCCAAAATGAAAAAGACTATCTGGCAAGATATTGTACAGTGTTTTCAAAAGTTCAAAGAGAGCTGCCAGGATCATGGAATTGAGAGTGAAAAGACCTTGGCACAGCTAAAGGAGAAATGAAAAAAGCCTCTTCAAGAAGTACAAAAATAAAAGATAACAACAAGGCTACTGGCAGAGGACACAAGACATTTGAATTTTTCGAAGAACTGGACTCATTTTAGGATTTAGCGACAAGATCAGCCCAAAGTTTGTGTGCGAAATGAACATCAACATCACCAGTTACTCCGGCAAGTTTCAATTCTGATGGCGAAGGTGGAAAAGGAGACAATGCTAACTTTGATGACAAATCCTGAAAAGCGGTAACTGTAGGAACTCCGAAAGTTAAAGGTACAACATGTACATGTACACTGTAAGCGGAAAAGCAGAAGAGAAACAAATTTATTGCACAAGAACTTGTTGATAAATGTGGTTTGATTTTGGCAGAGCAGTCACAGCGACTCCTTGCGCGTATATATTCCATACTAGTCGGTTCAGTGATTCTCACGAGAAACGTTTTTGCGAGAAACAAGACATGTCTCGTGAGAAATGAGAGATGGTAACTTACTTTTGAGTGGTACTGAACTTCTAACTAACTGTACTTCTACTTTCAGGGTGTGTAATCGAACTCAATCGAACACCAATCGCTCGATTGGTTCTGTAAAACCGTAATGGAACATACACCAAACAATGTACATGTCCCGACCTGACCAATCGATGAAAATCGATGATGAGAAATCAATCGATCAATCAATATCACTTGATAATTTTTAGTTAATTGATATCGATTGGTATCGGCCAATTGATATGGGTGTATATAATTACCATCGATGAAAATCGATGAAAGTCGATCATGTTAAAAGTCACAAATTTTCCCTCATCGATTGGTCATCGATTTCCAATATCAATTTGATCAATTGGGGTATCGATTATCGATTATCGA